>OZ007573.1:18267785-18347785 GCA_963931925.1 Onchidella celtica | reverse complement strand
TCATTCTTCTTTTTCTCCTCCTCATTCTTCTTTTTCTCCTCCTCATTCTTCTTTTTCTCCTCCTCATTCTTCTTTTTCTCCTCCTCATTCTTCTTTTTCTCCTCCTCATTCTTCTTCTCTTCCTTCTACTTCTTCTTCTTCTCCTTTTTTCTCCTCCTCGTTCTTCATCTCCTCCTTCTTTTTCTCCTTCTCCTCCTCCTACTTCTTCCTCTTAATCTTCTTCTTCTCGTCCTCCATTTACAAAAAAAAAAGATGTAGTTTATAGTTGTAGTTGTATTGCTTTTGCCGTATCATTATTATTTTGTTTCCATATTCCTTTTTTTTTTTTTTTTTCCTTCCTTTCTTTTATATTTTGTTTTAAAACATAAATTCCTATTTTGTGTATTGTTATCGCTGTTGTTGTTGTTGTTGTTGTTGTTGTTGCTGCATATAATTATGTTACTATTATTTTCTTACGAAACAAGTTTTTGCTGACTCATTGCGGATGTTCGTCTATTTGGTTCTGACAAAAATTTAATTTAAAGGGGTGGATGATAATAAATTTAGTTCAAAAGACACTGGCGAAAGTTCCCTTTGTTCGCGTGTTTATTGCTTCATGCCCCACGAGTCCCCTTCCCATGACCCCCGGCCTACAATTTTTTCCCCCCGCATTATCAAAAAGCTCTTGACTACCCTATGTGCAACATGTCAAGTACGAAGGTCGTGGCTATTAAAAGTTCACTAGCTTCAGGCTTTCTTTCATTGCTGACGCCAGAAGGGCACCGTTCTGCCGAGGTAAGGAAAAAGCCCGTATGCGTCAAAACCGTTAATGTTGTTATTCTCCGTTCGTTTTCCCTCTTGTGATGACCAAAAATGTAGACACTACATCGCATTAGTCGCACGAAACTATGACTCAGGCACAAAAAGAGAGAACATTTGATGCTATAAAAAGAAAGTACTTACGCTCGATTTTTGGCAATTTCCTCCCCCCCCCCCCCCTTTCTTTCCCCATGTCCTCTTTTCTTACACTTGGCTTCAGCCCTCTCCTCTCTCCCTTGTACGAGCGCACGGCCATTACAATGACCAATGTCCACTGTAGAGCCTTGATTCTCGGAAACTTTAAGTCGTGTTTTGCATGGATCATTTTCCACTTTTTATTTATGTTTAACAATTCACTGCCATAACTGAAAAGTTTACGCACGCTCTCCAGACCACCCCCCCCCCTCCCCCCCTCCTTCACAGGACGTTTTCCATACACTTTTCATACGCTGGGTATATATAACCCACCTCTTTTCCGAGTGTAAGGACTTTAAGGATGCCCCCGTATATTCTGTGTCATGCAAAAGACACTAAACGCCAAACTTGCGACCCTCTTTATTTTGTGTGCTATTTCCATTCTCTGATGACCAAAAAACAAAACTATTTATAGTAGAGAATTTTAACCCTGATAAAAAGAAAGAACATAATTATTTCATTCTATGAGACGATGTTAAAAAGTGAATCTGACCTAGATTGGCGTACACTGTCTTGTCCCATAACAAGGCAGTTGTATTGGCATAATGCCAGGGGTGGCCAAACCGTGGCTCGCGAGCCACATGCGGCTCTTTGACCTTCAATATGCGACTCGTGGAAATATGTTGGCTGCGTTCTTTATTCATCACATCTTTTTTTTTTTTTACTTTTAGTTTTATTTTTGGCAGTCATATTTTGTTACTGAAGTGCAAATTCGCAAGTTTTTCTTAGATGTTCCCGTAGTTCATTGCTGTATTTAATACGTTCAGTATGGTTAAAACAATCATCAGACAGATTTTGAAAACATTTTGGTAAATTATATTTTGTGTACTTTGTGATTACTGGAACTAATACAATGTAACAGTTTAAAAAACTGCATGCATGAGTAAATATTGTTGCACACGTGAATTTCTTAATATTCATATAAAAATTTGTTAACAGCAGATGTATGAAACACTAAAAACGTGTGTGCAAATTTTGTTCATAATATGCTGTGGCTCTCGAACACCTGAAGTTTATTGTATGTGGTCTTTACTTTTAAGCAAAGATACTAGAAACGATAAGATAAGACACCCCCTTCTTCGCACCTCTAAAAAAATTGCGCACACAGTTTGCGCGCTGATCGGGAGCGGGACTCAGGGCACATAACATAAAAGGAATGTTTGATATAATGATAAATTAATGACGCCGATTTGTGACAGTGCTATTGTTCTAAAAAAAAAAATAGCCAGCATTTTCCCATAGCTATTGAAGTTATACTTACAGAATAAGTGACTTCAGTCAAGGCCTACAGTGATAGCTGAATAGTAAATAAAATTCAATATTTTCCCCGGTTGGCTTTTGCAAATTTCGGCACTGTTCATGTCTTCAGCGCATTCGCCGCTAGGTGGCAGTGCGAAATCTGTGCACGCTAAGAGCGCCAGCTGTCTCATTCTATAGTATCTTACAGAGAGGGATCTTTGCTTTAAGCAAGTCTGGCCACCCCTGCACTATACGGCCTTTTTCTGTAGCATGGCAGAATTAACCCCTTCGCTGTCTCATTCAATTCATTCACTACTCATTCGGTTACGAATTTGTTCTCTTTCTAAGGTTCTTCCTGTTCTAGGCTGTTGGCCTGACTGCCTGGACCTGCCTTATGTCGCCACCTCTCGTCTATGTAATTTCGACCCCATTCGTGGACGATAGTGTTTTCTCACTAATCCTGTCACCGGGGGCTGGGATGTGGGGGGGTGGGGGTGGACGGGTTGGGGGGGGGGTGGACGGGTATGTGGAGAATAGAGCAAATTTGAATGTATGCATGACTGTTGTTTAGTTTAAGCAGTTAGATGGCCCATTTGACGGGAGCTGGGGTGTTTAGTTAGATGATGGTGTGGATAGTTAAATGTGAATGTGCGAGTGTGAGGGTGTGAGAGAGAGAGAGGGGGGGGGGGAGAAGGCGACGAGGAGGAGGAGGAGAGAGAGACAGACAGGGAGAGGAGAGGAGAGGAGAAAGAGAGAGACTGGGAGAAACAGAATGTGGGACACATACACAAACACACAGAGGTACGGGGTCAGAGAGAGACAGAGAGAAAGAAAGAGGGAGAAAGACAATGAAAGAAAGAGAGAGAGGGAGAGAAAGAAAGACAGACAGAGAGTGAGAGGGGAGGGGGGGTAATTACCAGTAACTACCAACACACTTTTTGGCCGGAGTGTTGGTAGTTACCGGTGTGTGTGGAATTCAGTGAATTGCTGCTTATTTTTAAAGTTCGGTCAGTCAACGGGTCAGGGTCGATAAATAGACGGATGCAAATCTGGGAAATTTGTCACTGCACAAACTCCTTCCCGGTTTTCAGAATTTGTAGTTCCAGGCATGCAGTTAGCTGCCGTCTGTAAAGTAGGTGTGTCGGAAGAAGGGATGGGGGTTTGGCCCCAGCATTTGGAAAGCTTAGTCAAAATGTGGCAAAAACAAAACGTCGTGTGTAACAAAGCCTTGCATAATGAAAAAATCGGCAAAAACAAGCGTAAGTACTGAGTGGAAAAACCCTTCATGTGTTACAAATTAAATTTGAATGAAACAGAATTGTATATTTTCTGTTTCCGCGCTAGATATAATTTACAGCGCTTAACTGCAGGTTAACGCATTCTTGTTTTGTTTTGTTTTGTTTCACACGATGGCATGACCGCAAGTTAAACTTTTTGATCGCTGTGACAAACAGTCCCACAATTTACATGGAGACGAAACGCCCGGGCGACAACTGATACGAGTTTTATTTATTTTCAAGAGGGAAGTTCACCGTGTTCAAAGCATATAATATTATGTGTATCTTAATTGTCTGTTGGGCACAAGTGTACAGTATGCTGTCTGAGATAATCATTATCTTTTAGGACCATAGAATGGTACTAAGCCCTGAAAACCCTAACGGTTAAGTGAACGGCGGTTATTGACAAACTTTAGTTAAACGCTATTTCGACTGCAGCGCTCTTCCTTGTTCTTGGCTCGTCCACATAGTTCATACATTAATTACCATAACACTACCACAATCGTTAACTTCATTGGTCTGCTGATACTGAATTGATTTATTACTGTTATCACTGGTATCAATATTTCTGACTCGTCCTATCTTATTCGGGTCCTATTCTCTCCGAATAATAATTGGCTCTTTTAGAATTTATTAATATTATAACTGGTTAGCCCGTGAACTTGGAGAACACAGAGATGTGATATTTTATTTGCTGTTGATGTTCGGCTAGTGTAACAAATCCCAGATTGGGAGATGCCCTCAATACGACAGCCGAACAATCACAAACAAACAAGTATAGCAATTAACAAAACAGTCAAGCAGGCTCACACATTTATTATAATATTAATAAGTACAATCCAATAAATACCATACAGTACTCGTTCCCCTCAATCATTCATTCCACTTCCAGTTCCACGACAGTATATTCACTTCTTTAAAATATGAAATTTTGGCCTCAGCCTAACATCAATGTCTGCACTACCTTGCAGTACAATATCTTAATACATATATCTCATAAATATGGCCAGCCTCGATTCCCCGAATCAGACTGCCACGGATACTGTGCTGCCTGTCGGCCTTACGCCACAGCTACCCTTGGCGGAGGCACCCAGATACTGGCGTACATCCCCAGCCCTGTCTATGTCCTCTAGGTCCTGACGGTGGCATCACAGCCTGACCCCGTCACTTCTGTTACGGCCGCTACAGCTTACAGCCTGTACCCGGCACCAGTCTTCACTGGAATACATCAAACTCCCGACTGCCTCTCACACGTCTGTTCTCTTGAACTTCTGAGCTTGCAGTGACTTTTCATTACCCAGACGCTACCTCAATAACTCCAACACTTTTCTCGTGTCATTGCACGCTTTCAAGTTAACTGTCTGCCTCAACTATCCCGTGAGTTAATCTTACAACTCTATACCCACTTTACAGCAATCCTTTTAATCGCGCTCACTCCACTTGTGACAGCCAGCAATGTGTAAAGAAAGGTGGAGGAGGAAAATCTGATCATACTTTTCGACTTTACTCGTGAAAAGGCGCCTCTTTCTTTGGCGGCTCCAAAAAAGATCTGATTTTTGTCAAAAATGGCTGTGTCCACGTAACTTTTCGTCAAAAATTGAGGCTGTACCAAAGAGTTTATAATAAACCTAGAGGTAAGACTCGGTCACGTCACATAGCCGCAAATAGAAAACCCGGCAGCCATCTTTGCTTACGGCAAGCGATTTCAAACACGGTATCAAGGCCAGTGCTAAAGAAAGTAGTTTTTGTCGGAAGGCCTCAGTATTTTATTCTTGTTCATTCCTCTTTAGAGATGGAGTTGAAATTCATCCGTACATTTTGTATTTTGTCATAATTCATAATGTTTGTTTTTTTTCTTTTGGTGCGATTACATTTTTTACATTTTCATGGTTCACCCAATCCATTAATTAAATATGCTCATTACTACTGTAATCCCCGTTCAAACAATCTGAAAGGCCGTATTATTTTAGGCTTGGATTTGTTTACTTTAGTCGTACTGTCTAGGTCGAAGCAGGCTTGCCGTAAGTTGGCTTTACTTTAGCCGTACTGTCTAGGTCGAGGCAGGCTTGCCGTAAGTTGGCCGCCATCTTTACTTCACCTACCGACGACGCCACGCGGAGACTTGCGTAGCGCTAGTCTGACCTCTAGCTATATATAACCTATTTGGGCTGTACACAAAATTTCATAATTTTTGGTCTCGCAGACATTACGCAGCAGGTGCTTACACTCTAGCTCTATTATTTAGTATAATTATTATTACTATTTAGTTCTTCTCATTGAAGAGTGACAGACGGATATAAATTTCTATTTTCAGCAAATCGTCTTTCAAATGCCACGCATGCCTATCACTTAATTTCAAATGTTATCTGCGCCATAGTTGCTACCAACATCAGTGACATAATCATGGAGTGGTGACAAATGCAGACTATTGCGACCACAACTTTGGCACGTTCCGAACGTCTTGAACAAATTCAGGTTGTCTCAGTGACAAAAAGCACGCCGTTGAACCATCTTCTTATCATAATGATGTCTTTTTTTTCTGGACAAGGAGAACTGTGCACAGGCCTATGACGATGGCACTTAATACGTTTTCTCCCAGCCAGGGTCCCTATGTCAGCCCGACGTAGATTAGTATAGGACTTCGCAGGGTTGACAGGATTGCTATGGGCTGGATTTTCTACGTCAAACCGACGGCGACGCGATGTCGTAACCAGATCTAGCCTACATAATAGTAATGTCATTCCTATGAGCAAATCTGAAGTATTTCCGGCGTAGCAAGATTGACTTGAAGTAGTTGGTTTGGGCTAAAATCCAATTCTGCCACCCCGACGCCTTTTTTCCTATTCCCTTCTCTCTCTCTCTCTACCCCCACCCCCCCCCTTTCCCTTTCCCCATGTAAGATCCAAAATGCGGGTATTAGTGACAATTTGATAAATAGATTTGTTTGTGTCACTGGGCTCGTCAAATCGGCCTAAACATGTCAACTTGTCACTCGGGGAGCATTGCCCTTCGCAGACTGTAGACGTGCTGTCGAAGTGCTCTGCCGCACGATTTTCATTTCAAAGGTCGTAGGCGATCGATAAGGAATGGACGAGGTCAGCACTGATATGTATAGGTGCATAGGTGCCCTGCGAGACCAGAATGTTATTGTATATATACTTCCTGGTTGATTTGCGCACATTGGCATGGCAATATCCCTTTGAAACTGGTCAAAGAAGGCGCTGATTAACTACACGTGGGCTACATGAAACCACTATTTGCAAAGAGTGATTACTCTGGAGCCCATTGGTCAATTTGCATTTGCCACGCAGGATAGGGGTAGTGAATTCTATACATGTACCGGATCTACATGAATGCACTTGATTCCAGACTTATATTATGTCAGTTAAAAACCAACAGCAAATACATGAATAACAAAAACTGCCATGACGGCATGTGGCGGAATTGAAAACTAAGGCTCACTAGGTGCGCGAAGTTCACTTTGAGGCATACTCATAAACCAGCAGGCCTACATGCATAAATCAGTTACATGTATTATTCTTTCGTTGATGCCACTTATCAGATGATGTGAACATAAGAAACTATAATTTGTGTAAAAAACTATAATTTGTACAAGCTTTTTATCTGATACTCCTTCGCGCAGGTTTTGTGGAATAAAACGTATTCAGCGTGTTTATTTGGTTTGTTCTTAAGTTGGTGTTACTGGCTGAAGATACAAATTTCAAACACTTCTTTTTTTCTGAAATATTTCTAACCTTATAAAATGAGCAAAATTAATAGTGTGGGTTGAGATGTCTATACATTTTTAGGGTAGACAGACAGACTAGTGGATAGGTGGACAAATAGGACAGACAGACAGACAAACAGACAGACAGACAAACAGACAGACAGACAGACAGACAGACAGACAGACAGACAGACAGATAGATAGATAGACAGATATATGTAGATAGATAGATTTTGGATGGATGGATGGACAGACAGACATATAGACAAATATAGATACGTAATTACTTTCACTCTGCAAGGTTTACATTAAAGGATAGAAATACGGAAGTCACACTCCAACTCTTCCTGCTCGACACTCGTGATATCTCTGTTTGAACATCCGAGTGCTTGTATAATCTGGGATTTGAACAATAACCCAGACAGGTCTAGGCAGTGGCATAAAGAGGTTTGGTAATGTCTGGGATCACCTCCTTGACTGTATGCCCCAAGACTCAACTCCCGAGAAATGTAAGAATGAAAGACATCTAAAATATGTAAATACAGATGAAATAAACTTTTTATTCAAATAAAACATAAATCAGCCACATTAATTATTATAAGTTCCGGTGCCTCGGATGAGTTTTTCTGTCAGAATGCACTTGAACTACTTCATTAAAATTATTTTTACATCAACTGAGAAGAATTCTCTTTCAATGCTGATTAAAGTCAAGTCAGTTAGTCGCTCTAGTGACATAGGAGACCTAAATGTTTTTATTAACTGCAGCTTGTACAACGAGGTTAACAGCGATAACTTCAAGTTTTAAAAAAAAAGAATTTTAATTTCACTCTTTGATTGGATGCCCTCTGAAATGGATGCTCGGGGCCGTCGCCCGTTCTGCCCCACCTTTTTTCACGCCACTGGATATGGGGTACCTTCAAGTACAACAGAATCATCCATTATAATTGTATCTTTCTAGGCAGGAGTTCACGAGCTTTTAAAGTTGTATTGAAATTTTCAGTGTGCGCTGGTGCCTTCCCTCATCGCCCACCCTTTTTTTCAAATCTCTAAAGATATAGAGCAAGAGCTATGAAAGGGTGATAAGCAAACTTAATGCAATTAAAGACCCGAACTGAACTTTGGCCTGTTTTGAGACAATATTGGATTTTAATGCTGCTATGTGTTTTCAATGGATTGCCGTTTCCCGCCTACTGCAAACAGAGCAGAACAATAAAACATATCTGTCGTCAGTGTATGTATCTTTTGACAGCTACCTGACAAAGCTCTGCACTTTACTTACGTCAGTCACTGGCGAATTTGCGTCAGTAAGTGATAAGAAAAGTTCTGGATCTATCAAATTACTGCTCTGGCACAATTCTTTTGTATTTTAATCTGTGAACGCTGTAGTTCTCTTTTGCGTAAGAAAAAACTGCAGAACGACAGGAATAAAAAATGCGGATTCTAACAATGTCAGTGTTACTAAGGATCAAATTTAAAGACGTTACGTAGATCTTTAGAAAAAAAAAATTACCCACAACTTAATCGCCCCCCCCCCCCCCCCCAAAAAAAAAAACGAAATATATTTTGAGAATGTATTAATGGTACCTTCGTATTCCGTAAAATGTGACTATGTAATTATTTGACTATAATTTTGAAATACATGTCTTTCAAAAAAATTAAGTCATATAAAGATGTGGAGCTGAGAAGTGGCTCTTTTAGGAATTTTATGGTCTGTTTCCCTGTTACATTCAAGATCAGAGGCAAATTTAATGTTCCTTTGATTACTAATGTAAGTGAATATGTCAAAGATGTCTTTCTCTCTTTCTCTTTGTCTCTCTCTCTCTCTCTCTCTCTTTGGAGGGGGGGGGGGGATAGGAGGCGGGGGGGGGGGGTTGTCTCAAATTCCCTCGCCAGCTCATAATATTTTCGATTACACTCAGCCTAATAGCAGTTCCTATGTAATTTTATGCATTCTAACTGTGTGATATGTCTCAGGTTTGGCCGGCAAAAATGGCCCAATGCTTAGAGCACTTGACACAGGTGCGACAGTTCCCATGTTCGAATCCTGCATGGGGCGAGGACCAGCCGTACAAATTTCACGCAGTAACTTAAAGGCACTCGCTCGTGTCTCTCGTCTCTGAAAGAGCCTCACTGTACCGTTATGGGACATGAATTCCCACCAAAACAAAACAATGTCTCAGGCTTTCTCCAGTTATGAAATGCTAACATTTGCAGCAATTTCTTTCTTTCTACATCTTTTGTATTTTATTCATTTATTTCCACCGAAAGAACGGCACATTGTGTGGGGCCAACACTTCGTCTCTGATAGAGCCTCACGGTGTTGCAATGGGACGTAAAATCCCACCAAAGCAAAATAGGCCTATATCTCTGGTTTACCCGAGTTATAAAACGCTGACATTTGCAGCAATTTCCTTTTCTTTCTCCCCCTTTAAAAAAAAAATATAAAAAATTTCGTTTATTTATTTTAAGGTTCACCCAAAGAACGTCTCAGACTGATCACGCACCAGTTATTCCGGCGCGGCGGCAACAGGAAACTGTTTATTCGCATGTACAGTATGGAAAAGATAAAACCTTATAGAAACTGGCGAATTACTCGAGAAAACGGCCGTATCTTGGTGCACATATTTTGACTGGATAATAATGCTTGAGTTCCAATGATTATTGGACGGAACCCAGTCAGCATGAACGAATAACCACTTAGATAATTGTGCTCTTTCCATTGATGACACCAAAACATTTCTGACGCCCACCCCTCCACCCGCACCTCCCGATTTTTCTTTTCATATCTCATCATAAATGCAACTCGCCCATTAACACGAGCAGAGATTTTTTGGTTTGTTTTTCATTTGGCTACCTTTCATCGTGACAGCACGCTACCCTGTGGAGGGACATCAGAAAGGCTCTCAAAGGTTTATTTACTCAGGGTTATAAAATTTACAAAGAGACCTTTGAAATAAGAGATCACGTGGATAAAACGAAAGTATGTAATAATTCTATTTATAACTCTACGAATTAGTTTACTCAGGAAAGGGGAAGTCCCCTGGGCCCCAAAATGTGCAGCTGATGTAAGAACGCGTGTTCAGCTCATTTGAATTCATAACTATTAACAGGGGCCATCCATGAAGTGCGTACGATCGATTTTGGAGATGACCCCCTCCACCCCCCCTCCCCCTTGCCTTGTTGTACGCTTTTTAAGCCCTTGGCTTTAACTTTCCCACTTCCCCTCCCAAGAGCGCTGGACCATTAGAATTAATGTAGACTCGACGATAGGGCCTTGTTATTTTGAAACTTTAATTAATGACACTTTGCACCGACTATTTTGACTGTTTCATTAGAAACGTAGCTTGTATTTGATTTTTACATAATCCTACAACTTATACTGCCGAAAACAAAAATAATTTCAAACTTTTCAAGACACTACCGTACGTGGCAAGCGTAATAAAGCGTCGCAACCCCCGCCCCTCCGGTCATGTACACTTTGGATACTCATTATGATACTGTCATTATGGCACCCCCGGTCGCTTCCAAGCGTACATGAGCGCACTTTCTGGACGTGAAACTACGTATCTTAGCAATACGTAGCGTGACATGATAACAATATCACTAGTGGTGCATGAAAAACCATCTGACTACAACACTCTTTAAGCGTGATAATTTAGATTCACAACATCCTTCCTCACACTAAAAACACAATATTTATTCAGTTTTCTTTTCTATTCCTGTGACACGAACTGAAGTGAGACAACCTAGCAATTTTCGTCAAAAAGAAAAAAGTTGAGTGTCGCATAGCTTCGCGTGATAAATGATACATGCCGGTAACTTAACATTTTACCTTTTTTACTTAATTGTTCAATTAGTTTATTGGTTCAGTTTTACACCCTGTTAGTGTTAAATTTTTTTTTATTATTAGATCTATACTGAAAACTTGATTTATCTTCCCTTTTCCCTTGTGTTTTAATGTATCGTTTCTATATTATTTATTACACGAGGCTTTGCTACATAAATGTACAATTTTTTTTTGAGGGGGGCATATTTTGTCTTCGACTTCAGAAATTTTCTGTGGTTTTTATAATGTTCCAGCAGTTTTCGTGAAAGTCTGAGTGTAAAATTTCCCAGACCGCACGTGAACATTTTGGAAATTCCGTCAATGACACAGATAGCCTTACCATATCTAGTTTATGCATGACTGATTTTCAGGCCATGTAAACATAATATTTGAAAAACAAAAATCAAAGTGTCTTACGCTGGACGGGGGCGTTCTGTCAAAGACCTCTCGTTGGCGAAACTGTCATTATGGGTAACTAGCTCTTTTAGAGACCCATTAGGTGTTTTGCGAAATAAAAACCTAGCGAAGTTAACGACAGCTCCTCCTTCTCCCAGCCCTCACCCTTGCTCGGGATGAATGGATTCCAGGCCCAGCAGGAGGGTCGGAAGTGAAGCAGTTAGGCTACCTGACTTACCGTACAACTTTTTAACATACAGCTGTATTACGCAAAGGTGATCTATTGAATTAGAGAGAGGGGAGAGAGAGAGAGAGAGAGAGAGAGAGAGAGAGAGAGAGAAAGAAAGAGAGAGGGGGAGAGAGAGCGAGGGACAGAAAGAGAAAGAGAAAGAGAGGATGAGAGACAGAAAGAAAAGGATGAGAGATATGCACGTGCACGCATACACACACACACACACACACACACAAACTAACAAACTAACCAACTAATTAACTAACAAAACTATTGTTTCAGGAAATAGAGCAGGCTCCCCAAGTATTTAAAGAAACTCAATAACAATACCAAATACAAGCAACTGAAAATTACTGTGAAATTCGTGAATTTCATTACCCCTTAACGAAAGATACTAGAAACAATAAGATGAGACACTTCGCACCACCAAAAAAAAAAACCGTGCACACAATTTGCGCGCTGATCGGAGGCGGCGCCCATGGCGCAAAGTATGAAAAGAATGCTTGATATAATGGTAAATTTATGTGACAAGGCTACTGCGACCAAAAAAAAAAAGTTTTCCCCACAGCCATTGGGGTTATAATTCCACAATAAGTGATGTCAATCAAGGCCTATAGCGATAGCTGAACAGTGAACAAATTTCAATATTTTGCCTATTTGGCTTTGTAAAATACGGCACTTTTCATGACTCCCGCGCCTTTGCCGCTATGTGGCGATGCGACATCTGTGCACGCTAAAAGCACTAGCTGTCTCATCTTATCAATTCTAGTATCTTTGCCTTAACTACGGATGTATAGCTGAACAAAATTTGAGAGATATAGACAAAGAAGATGTCTGTCGCATATTTTCGCATAAACTAGTAACGGAAACAGGAAGAGAAAATTCTGAGTGTCTATCACGTTTTCTTTTTCTTTGCCCCGCAATACATGACAATGTAGGCTATTTTGGACATTTTCGGCAAGGGGCCACCACACGTAACGTAAGTATGCTCTGAAGAGGTTCACTTTTCCATCCTGCTACATATTTTTTCCTGATGAAGGTTAATAAACCTAAAGCTTGATTTGTCTTCCCTTTTCCTTTGTGTTTTATTGTATCGTTTTGGTATTACATGTATTTCTTAGGCCGAGGCATTGCTACATACAACTTTTTTCTTTTTGCCACATTTTGTCTTTACCGGTACATCAGGCCTTGCTACGACCCCACATTTTTCTGTGTTCGTTTTTTTAAAAATAATATATCTTGCTCTGAGGAGGTGAGGGGAGTTTGTCCCAAACGTATGAAAAGCTTAGGGGGGGGGGGGGTGTCTGAGGAGCATATATACGCTTTTCAATTATGGTGATGAATTGAACTCGATTGAAGTTTGATTTTATTTATATTTTGCAACAAAATAAGATGTCAAGATTATAAAAAAAACAACAACAACAACAAATACATGTAAAAGCTACGCTTCATATGAAACAGTCAAGCAGTCGGTACAAAATGTTATCAAGTTTCAGAATATCTAGGCTTTGTCACGGACAGTCAACATTTTCATGGCCGTACGCTCGTACAAGGAAAAGGGTTGAAGCCAAACACTTGAGAAGTGCACGATGGGTGACGGGGCAGGGGGTTAAAAAAACACGCCACAATGGAGCTTTCGCACTTGACTTAAGGATAGACCCAAGGAATAATCGTGATTTCTTTTGCTTTCTTCCAAGTACCCACAAGAAAAGGAACGCCTTTGTTTTCTCATAAACAACTATATTTATTTTCATTTTATGTGAATATTTGAATTAAACTTGAATAAAATAACAGATACAAGTGGCACGTATGTAGAGGTTAAATAAATAAATATCAGTGAGTAAACTGGCATGCTATTGTCATAATTGATTTATACATTTTCAGAATCTCAAGGACTCTATGCAACATACATGTATAGATAAATTCACACTCACATTTCATTATACATGTACTAAATTATAAATCTATAGAATATTATTTTATAACAACTAAACTAACTAGAGTTTGAGTGAGTAAAAAGGTCAGTGATATGAAAACAATGAGGCAACATTCTATTTTGTATAATTCTAACTGTGAGCTCATACCACGCCATCATGTGGCCAGTGAAATCACTCTGTGAACCTTTCAGGCAAGCTACTTCTTAAATGATAGAACTGTCATTGGCTTGAAAGCTCTCATAATTACTTTATAGTGTAAAAATTTAACCAAAAACAATGGACGAAATTTTAAGTACATTTAGTTATTTAGTGAATACTTGTGTCAAAGTATACAGTGTTTATAAGTAGCCAAGAGTAAAATACATAACACATAATATAAAAGATGAGGGACAAGTGCTTGAAAATTACCCAGCATAAAACAATTACAGGCATAAAAAACAACAACTGAAATTGCATCTATACTAAATGCATAAAGAATGCATCTGCTGTAGTCATGATAAGCATACAATACAAAAGGCATCACTGGGGAACCAAAGTGGCTTTCTCTTGTTTCTGAAGATGACCTGAAAGATCACTTAAAATTGCCAAGACCTCACTATGAAGACAGAGCTGGCAAAAAGTAGCCATTTTAGTGGAAGTAAGGGGCTGAAACATCTGTTTGATGGGGGTTATGTTCATTTGAAGATCTCCCACAGTCACATTTTCACAAGAAATTCTTTTTTTTTTTTCTTAACTCACCAGCAAAAAGTAGAAAATGATGAATTAAAACTATTCTGCCTATATTACATTAACTGTTTCAGGACGTCACTGTTAGGGGCTTCGACCAAGTCTGGACGTAATTAATTTTTTCCCACTTTGAAAGACGCTTACAGAAAAAAAAGGTTAGAGAGTAAAATATAATGTTATATATCAAATAAAAAAGAATTGAATGTAGAATACAATATAACTTGGCGATACGTCCAGACGCATTTTTCACTGGCGCCAATAAATCGGGGATATGTCCCGAAAGAGTTCAAGTACCTGCTCTTCCTCTTATAGTATTCAGTATCAGTTCTTGTCTGATATTGACAAGGAAGAAAATGATACTAGTATCATGGGATTCAACTTGTGTAAATAATGACACAAAACCCAAAGATGTCCCACACGATATGGATATGGATACGATAAGGAGGGAAGAAGGATGTAAAATTCAAGGGGCTGTCAATTTACTTATTCTTCTAAAAACACTTTGCTGGGTATTTCTTAATACCATCTCAACTGAGCTATATATGGACCATGATTAAAAAATGAGTAAACAGCATAAAGTAGCTGCCATAGAAGTTCAGTCATGCATGAAGTTGATTACATATCTCAAATCAGGATCTAGCCATGTATTTCTGTTTAAAAAGTCCGTGACGTCTTCCTGCATTTGTCTCCACCACTGAATCTTCGCTGCGGTTTGATAAAGTCAGTCTGACCTGCATTGTTCTGAATATTTTCCTCTTGTACAATGGAATCCCTGGCCCATAACATAGCCATATTAATCTGAAGTTATATTTTTAGTATTTTTACTCATTTCCATCTCTCTAAAAATCCAGACCTCAAAATTTAGAGCTGTAAAATGATAAGACAGAGGCTATATGGGTCACATAGCCAAAATATTCAAAATTGACATTGTGTTACCAACTTGTGGCCCTTTTCCCAAAAAATTATTATGGCCATGTCATCAACAAAAAGTTGTAACCAATTTGCTACACATAATCCTTGCCTTAACCCTAGCCCTATCATTTAAACTTTCCCCCAAAAAATCATGGTGGAAACAAAAACTAATTTGGCCACATGGTGCTGATAGCCACTCCCAAAAGATAGAACATAATCAAGTTTCCTCTTGCTGACAGGTATAATAGAAAGAAATGCAAACTGGCAGATGATGAAAATTCAAAAGCATATTAGCATTCATTACAACTTGTCACTGTTCCCTAGGACTTCAGTAACTCAAAAACTTGGAAAATCGATTTTGAAATGTATTCAACCATATCCAAAGATGTATCGAATGAGCTCAACTATAGACTCATTAGCTGAAAAAAATTCGAAAGGCAAACTTTCAAAACTTCATCCTAACTAGACCAGTTGTGCTAAAGTAAAACAGCTTTTTGCTTCTCTGCAAGGTAGCCAGACTGATTCCTGCAGTCCCAGGGAGTGGTGATGAATTATGCCCAGTGGTTGATTTTAAATTTCACAGCAACTAAAAGCTGTAAAAACATATCAATGAAAAGCTTTACAAACACATCACTAATATCAGCCCCGAAATTTTCATTCACAACAAAGGACCAATTTTAGTGGAAAACATTATTTGGGTGATTATGCATAAAGAAATGAAGGAAGGGCAAAAACACTTGTACCGGCGCCCGCCAAAATGGGCAAGACAACTGCTTTGTCTCTTATGTCCTTAAAACACACTTTGCAGACTTTAATAAGTTTAACATAATTTATTCAGGTTTCGTGTGTGTAACTACACTTATGCATTCGCTCACTGTCAGCCATTTTCCCACAGACAATGAAAAAAGCTGCTCCATACATAAATTGCACAGTTATTCTTCACCCTGAGAAAAGTTTTACGTGCTGTGATCAGCCATCCGCAGACAAACAAAGTTACTTTTTTTTGCCTTCTCATTATAATGACACCATCCTGATTCTTAAGGCCTTTTAATTTTATGAATGGGTCAGTGCACATAATAAATTTCACCAGGCTCAGAACATGTTTTGGTGCTATGCACATGAAATGCTTGTCACACTTCGCAGCAGGAGCTCTCAGGTGCAGAAACTTTCTGCACGGAGGCATGAATGATCTCTTTTAGGGTATTAGACCTACTGTGAGTTTTAAAGTGATAGTTATATAAAAACAAAACTTAAAATTTGATGCACAAAAATGTACATATTCTAGGTGGCACATGCAGAGGCTTGATGGTCAAGAACCCCATGTAAATGTTCACTAGGCAATGTCTCTATGGAATAGTGTTGAGATAACTGAGGTAATAAAATTGGAAGTTTTGGCACTTTTCTTTTGGAAAACAGTTTTATGACAATTTGGAATTTCCAACCCGTGTACACATAGCATACCATCCAGGGTGCAGCATTCATTTTCTACTGCAATAAGCTCCCAATTTAATCTCTTGGGGGGGGGGGGGGGGGGAAGGAGAGGACAACAATCTTTATAACATTTTCTGCTATTTCCAATAATAAGTAAAGCCTCTGTTTTACTGTTCCAAATATTTCGCTGGAAAAATAGTATATTTGGTACAGGTCACTTTTAAGGTCCTTGCCACTTCCTCAATTAAAAAAAAAAAAGAAGCAGTGTCTGCAAGACTTTATCATATAAAAAAGTTTTGAATAAAAGACAAGGCAGTGAATTTCTTTACATACAAAATATCTTCTGAAAATTTAGCCTACCATATCTTTTGCTGAATAGATGTATATCTTGTTACACGAATTTTGTGCATTGATAGGATTCTATATTCTATCTGAGCTCCTGTCATCTCTCCTATTATGCAGTAATAAACAGGTTTGCATTTAAATCCAATGGCTATCCAAATCCTTCCTAAATACTTTGTATGAAAATATTCCACCATTTTAAATGTTATTACGAATAAACTCACATAACTACTCATAGACTTAGAATGAAGCGGAACAGTACAACAAAGAACAAACCCAACGATAACATAACAAATGACTGTGGCTGTAATATTCAATAAAAATATTTCATTGTCCACTCCCAGTTCACATTACAGTGGGTTTACTGGCTCTATCAAAAGATATAAATGTATAACTAAAAAAATTTTTTAAATTGTGATGGAAGTACAAAAGAACCCAAATCCCCCCCCCCCCCCAACACACACACACAAAACCTGTATCTCTGTACTGTCTAACTGCACCTTGTTTGGAAATATATCACAGCACTAAAACATTGACAGCTTACATGAAAAAAAAATGCATTCTTTAAAAGCCTTAATTCACAATGGTCACCAAAATACTTCGCGTTATCTAAAACAGTGCATATATTTTCTTCCTTGATACAATGGAATGTATTTGTTCAACCTCAAACAAAGTTTATACCCAACACACTTTACAAACCAGACAATGAGACAAAATCTGAGGGGGAAAGGCTGAATAAAAGACCAAAGTACACAAATATTATTGATGAGCTGAAAAACAAAATAAAACTTATGCCATTTTCTCAATTTCACAAAAAAAACAACAAAACAGGAAGCAATAACAATAACACCAACAAAACAACCTGGTAAAAATGCAGAACCATTTTCTTTCAAACTCTGAACTCCTTAATACATCAGAATTCTATTCCCAGGTGGCTGTTGTCAGGGGCGTTTGGTATTGTACATTATCAGCCACACCTGAACAGTGAACACCTCAGAATTTTCTCTTTTTTGGCTTTGTAAGTAGACTATCTGCCTTTAACAACATTCTTCTCCGGACGGAAAAGAAAAAAGGGTGACCTTATATAGGCCACATACAGCCTTAATAATCAAACAGTATACGGTCACTCAACATACAAGGGAGTGTTTATTGGGGCTACACGTAGCCTTCATAACCAAACCCCACCCCTGAAACATTATTTGGGCTACCCGTTTCTCGCTACGGTAATATTGTTCATGTAGCCCCAATAAACACTCCCAAAGAAAAACTGGTCGCTCCCTCAAGACAAAATCTGCAACTGATTTTGAAAATGATACTGTAAAGGTAGCAAATATAGCATTCATACAAAAAACATATATTATGGACTCATTTCACAACCCTTAGTGAACAAACCCCACTCTTCTGGCATTTTGCAGGTCATGTCTTGTAGGAAGACACAGTCTTTGACATTTTGCCCATCATGGGATACTGGAAATCACGGGGGAAACAAATACTCCAGACTGGCATATATTTGGACACAGAGCGGATTATTTGTATTTGTATAACTCTTTAATCCCATTTGGGAAATTTTGCCTTTGTGCCATTGCACCCCAGTTACAACTGGAGCAGGCACGTCGTCGCCACAGTGCAGCGCCGGTCGGCGTTTTTTTTTTTTGTTTTTTGGTGGTGGGGGGATGAGGGGGAGTGGGTGGTAGGGATGAATTTTATTTAATTTTGCCTGGGCAGCGGCCTGTTCGGCCTGCTCTTTACGATTTCCAACTGCCAAGGTATCTTTAACGTGCGCAACGTGCACACGGGCCCTCCGAATTTTTTCGTCCTTATCCGAGAAGACTAGGTACTCGATCCTACCCCTCAATAGGATCAGGGACATGAAAATATGAGAAAAATCCCAAACTTCCAACATGCCTGCACCGGCCGGGTTTAGAACCCGGGACCCTTGGCATGAGAGGCGAGCACCTTGCCTCTAGACCACCTTGTCCCTTTGGGATTATATCTCAGTTCTGAGAAATTTTCATAAAAAAACAGGCAAGCAAACTGCTCATTGAGCCGAACAATTCCCACATAATTATGCTGACTAAATAAATCCCCCTTCACTCCCTGGATGTGACAATTCCCGACCACCGGCATCAATGTAGCTAATATAGATTGGGGTTGATATCTCATTTATGAGAAATGATAATAAAAACAAAAAATGCAAACTATATAATAGGCTTAATAATCCCCACAAATGCTGACTAATACTTTATCTCCCCAACTCTTGGGACATTAAATTTAAATGATCACAAATTGTTATGGGAATGTACAGGTGTTGCTAAATAATTGATCCCCCCTCCCCCCCCAAAAAATGAGCGTAAACAGAGGTTGAGGAAACCCTTGACAACATGTAACAAAAATAACATTGCTGAGGAGTTTCCCTAAATAAATGATAAACAATCTCCTAATGTAAATGAGATAAAATGGTTTAACTTTCTACCTTGGAAGAAAAAACCTGGCTTTTTCCTCTGACCAGATAGTGTAACATCCTTTCAAAGGGTGATTCCGCTGATGAAGTGGTCAGACTAAGATAAGAAGGTTCCTTTGACCAGGTTTTTAATTTTCAACAATCATTGTGTTTCCTGCTTAGCAGCGAGGTTAGGTCTAAACTTGGCAACCACTCCTTGCTTAGCAGAAAGGTAAGGTCTAAACTTGGCAACTCCTCAAACAATGGAAGCTATCAGCGTTTGGCTTGAAATGAAGTTGATTGCTGGGATAAGTGTTTGTCAATCAGCTTGATTTATTCACCTGGTCAAAGGAATTTCATCCCAAAAACAAAAATTATAACAAAATAACTAATTTAAAATTAAAACTAAAGAAAACAAAATGAAGGAAACAAAAAACAAAAAAATTGGAAAAAAAAAAAACTTTGGTCATACAGTTTGTAGAAACCATCCAGCCTGTGGAATATTTGTTAAGATGAAAAAAAAAATAGCTGCTTTGTTATTTTTGTACATATCTGAATATTTCAGTGTTTAGAACAATTACATTAAAGTAAAGTCTGGAATGTAAAAGTTTACCTTGTAAAACTGCATTGCATATAAGAAAATTTGTTGTATGTACATGAAAGTGTGCATAAGAATAAAAATGCTGGATCTGATCTCAGAATTATCAAATTTTTCAGTATTCTTGCGTGAAAGAATGTTACTATGTATCATTCTTATGAGTTTCAAATATGTGCATTTAGAGACCACAACATTTATTCAGATTCTCTCTTGCCGTGCATGAAATGGTTCAATTTCACAAAATCATCACTGCTCCAGGCTAATGGCATCAGTCATTTTTGACACTTTTGAGATATTAAGCAAAAACTGTTTCTTTTCCTGACATTTGGTGACTCTTGCCGTTATGATTCTATCAAATTATTGCATTTTCTTCTTTGTGCATTTCTTTTTTTATAACATTATCTGACAGCCTTCATGTGCAGGAATGCAATACACCGTCAGCTGCTTTTCGGCATAGGTCTGACATACACCATTATTGTACAGCAGTGTTGATATTTACGAAGTTTACATCTTCCTTCTGGAATAATTTGGAAAGAAAAGAGATAGATTCATCCATACGGTTATGTGACTGAAAAATTATACTGCAAGATACTTATAATCAATGTGATTGACAATATGGATTTTAAAAAAATCCTCACACCTTTGACCTAATGCGAAGGTAAGTGTTAGAATTACCCTGAACAAAGAAGTAATACCTTGAAGATCAATGGATGGAATGTAATGTAATCATTATTAAATAAACAGATTGAATGAAGCAAATAAATTCGGCAACAAAATGTTGCACCAAAAAATACAAATTATTGTGACTAAAGTCAAGACTGTCTGAAGTTTTAGAATATTTAATACACATTTTGACATAAAAATAATACTTGTTATTATTAAGTAATTACATCAATGTTAAAACTCTTCTTTTCATTTTAAGTAGCGAACCATCTCAAAACAACAAAACTAATAATAAAATCTCTACAGTTGACCCAAACCCAGCTGTTATATTTCTAACTACTCTTGTCAGTTCTGAACACTTATCTGACTGTGAAAAAGCCAAAAAAGTTCATATTTAAGAAAAAAAAACCAAACAACAACTTCAAAATACATAACTGAATTCTTATGCCAGAAGGCAGATTGTAAGACTTTTCTTCCAGCCTGAATCTTACTGGACTGTACTGGTTACAGCAACCGACACTGCAGAGTGATGTAAGTTCTTAACTAGTTTTCAATGATGAATAAATTTTTGTTAAAAGGCAATGCATGCTGATTCTGGCTCAGCATTAATGCATAAAAAGAGTCCAAACACTATCTCATAATTCTTGCCTGGAGATGAAAGACCAGTGATGAGAGTTCTGTTTCAGGTAAATTTTCTTGAGATTATGTAAATGAATATATGGATAAGCAAATGATTCCGGTGAACTAAAGTGGCCCCTTGCTCCCTTGATGTCTACCTAATACTGTGCTAAACAGCTGCATCATTGACAGACTGCTAAAAATGAAGAAAATGCAAATAACTTCAAAAGAAAAGAGAGCTAAGTTAATACTCCGTCACCAATATACTGTGACATTTCCTTAAGTTACTGTTAACAATTTTTTGCATCATACTGACATACAGTCCTGAGTTACTGTTTTTTTGATGTTCAGTGACCAAAAGAAAACAAAAAACAGTTTGGCAACTCATATGTTGGGAGGTACACGGTACACAAGAAATAAGGGACACTTTGGATACCACAAATGTAGAGCTGCAGTCAGGCACTCAGGGAGCAAGCTAAAAGGGGTTTTAATAACCTTACAATATTTTGATATCCCAACATCAAACATAACTCTTTACCAGATTATTCATAAATTACTGGTGTTTAAAATCACCTGATTCTGACCTTACATTACTGCCTATCTCTTGGCTTAGGGAAGAAAGAAACCTAAAGGCTGGAGATGAACCATATGTTTCTTACTGGCAACTCAATTTCAGCACAACTGAAAAGAACAGAGGAGATGAAGATGGGTGTGTTTTCAATTTGTCCAATAATCAGCTTTCCTCTGTATTCTACTTTGCAATACTTGTACAAAAAAACAAATAAGAATGGGGGTGGCACACAATAAAATAAAATAAAAACTTTCACAAAACTTGATCCAACAAATT
Source organism: Onchidella celtica (assembly GCA_963931925.1). Classification (NCBI taxonomy): domain Eukaryota; kingdom Metazoa; phylum Mollusca; class Gastropoda; order Systellommatophora; family Onchidiidae; genus Onchidella; species Onchidella celtica. The sequence continues at coordinate 18,325,581 of OZ007573.1, read as the reverse complement.
AAAAAATCTAAATAATCATTCCCCTGTAGTTTACTTGATCACATCTTTCAAACAAACTGAGAATGGTGATGATACACAATAAAATAGAACAATGCATTTTGTAGGGCTCAATAAAATGTATCCTAAAAATTCATTTATGATTGTAACAGAAGTTCCAACATAATAATTCAATGATTTAAATGTAACTTTGAAGTTCAGCAGTCATGCTCACAGTACATGAATCATATATGGGCCTTTATATTTTTCAATGTGGGTTTTAAGCCTTTATCATGACTTTATTATCTGACTGGGTCACAGTTCCTCATCATTCATCGACCACGACGCGTCAGGCGTGACATCTCGGCTTTCCTGATTGTCACCCATTGCAAAACGTCTGTCCGTCATTGCCTGCAGAGAACAAAGAACAAAAAAACAACAACCAAACATTTAACTAGTTTTAAATTCATATCTGTCATTCTCTGACCTAAAACAGGAAGATATTATATCTGCACGAGGAAGAAGGACTGCATTACATTTGGAACATATCCAGCCCAAAGTACAAGCTGAATATCTACTTACCTTAAAGTTAAGTCCCCCCAGCTGCAGGGGGGGATTACCAGGTACGTATATATTGTTGATAAAATGTACATACAGTGGGAAATACGCAGTTTAAAGGCAAACATTTCTTTGTGTATGTTGAAATCAATAGACTTAAGAGATATGCATGGACATTCCCACACTGCCATGCACATTCTTAGCAAATAATAAACCCACATAAAGCCCATTTTCTCATGTGAAAATAGCCCACAGCTGAATGACACCATCTGAATGAATAGTGGAAAAATGATAAACTTCACTGCCCAAATTCTTGTCCAATAAGAAAACAATGCCATGTAATCTCATACAGACGGATCTATAGTTTCAAAACGCTATGTATGCAACACCAAATCATGCACATATGCTGAGCCAGGCAGTCAGCAATACCATAAACTAATCACATTATTATACACTGTGACTATTTTATCCCTGACCTAAAAAGTCACCATCTAACTTCCCTTGACATTTTTCAAAAGCTTCTTCCCAATAATATTAACCTCATATCGACTAGTTGCACCTCATTTTTGACAGGACACACGGGGGTATTTGTCAGCTTATTCATGACCAAGTCTTGTAATTGTTACTCGCACAGACAGCATCAAATGTGAGAATCACATGAAAAACAAAGCTAAAATTACATCTAACTTTTGTCTGGTGTAGTCAAAAGTAAATAACTTATAATAGTTCGTCCATCAGGTATGATGATGACCTTAACAACACCAGAGGAATAAAGAACAGAAATTGTTGAGAATTTCAACACATGGACAATAAAGAGAACTAAAGGACACAGAGGACAGAATGGAAAGACTGTTCTTTCATGACTTATGGCTTCTCATGTGACTGATAAGTCCTATTTTTGCCCTGCAGACCCTTCCGCATAAATGACAAGAGTGCTCCGTTGGTTCAGTACCACTGGGCCTTTTCTTGCGCCGTTCTCTTTTTTTGATAGCCTGCTGGACTCTGTCAGCTTCCCATGCTTTGCTGCCTCTGGTAAGGGCCGCCCTCCAATTTGCACGATCAAGCGAGAGCTTTTCCCACTCACTCACATCAATGGCAAAGGCCTTCAGTGATTGCTTGAGAGTGTCTTTGTAACGTCTCTTTGGGGCCCCAACATTCCTCGTTCCATTGGAGAGCCCAGAGAAGAAGATTTGCTTAGGGAGTCTGGAGTCGGGCATTCTGACAACATGTCCTGCCCAACGTAGCTGAATTTTTTTCAGGTGGCAGAAGATGCTCAATTCCTTGGCACGATTGAGGACCTCAGTGTCTGGAATTTTATCCTGCCATTTGATCCTTAGGATCTTTCTAAGGCAGGCCAGATGAAAGTGATTTAGCTTTCTGGCATGCGATTGGTACACTGTCCAGGTTTCAGCCCCATAGAGTAGGGTGGGAAGGACCACAGCATTGTACACTTTCAGCTTAGTGTCTGTGCGAATGCCGGCAACATCCCACACTCTCTTTCGAAGCCTGCCAAATGCAGAGCTGGCTTTGCTGATTCTTGAGAGAATTTCAGTATCAACACGAGCCGCGGAAGACAGTGTACTGCCAAGATAGGTGAAGTTCTCCGACACCTTCAGAAGACTGTCATGGACTTTGATATTTGGGGTCACAGGATACTTGTCGTCTGGAGTAGGCTGATGGAGCACTTCCGTCTTCTTTGTGCTTATTGTGAGGCCAAAGTTGTCACAGGCACTAGAGAACTTATCAACACAGTTTTGCATGCTATCCTCATGGTGTGCCAGAAGTGCACAATCATCAGCAAATAGTAGGTCACAGACTTGAGTACTTTTGGTTTTGGTTTTTGCCTGAAGTCTCCTGAGGTTGAATAGACTGCCATCAGTTCGGTACTTGATGCTTACCCCTTGAGGAGGAGAGCTAAAGGCTTCTTGTAGCATTGCAGAGAACATGATGCTGAACAGAGTTGGGGCTAAGACACAACCCTGTTTTACCCCATTTGTGACAGCAAAGGGCTCTGAAACACTGCCGTTGCTTTTGACTGCAGCTTGCATGCCATCATGAAACTGGCGCACTATTGTGATGAATTCGGGTGGACACCCAAACTTCGCCAAGATTTTCCAGAGGCCTTCACGACACACTGTGTCAAATGCTTTTGTGAGGTCAACAAATGTGATATACAGCGCTTTATTTTGTTCCATGCATTTTTCCTGAATCTGTCTGGCAGCAAAAATCATATCCGCCGTTCCCCTCTCTTTACGAAAGCCACATTGGCTCTCGGGAAGCAAGTCATTTGACGAGAGGTGATCAAGAAGGCGATTCAGAAGCATTCTTGCCAATATTTTGCCAGCAATTGAAAGTAGAGAGATTCCCCGATGGTTGTCACAGACTTGGCTGTCCCCTTTGTTTTTGTACAGATGGATGATTGAAGCATCTTTGAAGTCCTGTGGCAGCTTCCCTGCTTTCAACATATGATTGAACAACTCGGTCAACCTTTCAATAAGCTTTTCTCCACCGAAGGCATACACCTCAGCAGGAATTGAATCCACGCCTGGTGATTTGTTAAAGGACATCTGATTTGTGGCAGTTCGGGTCTCATTTGCTGTGAATGGCTTGGCAAGAGCTGCATTAATAGGAGTCTGAGGGAGGCGGTCAATGGACTCAGTATTTATATTTGATGGCCGATTTAGCACACCTCCGAAATGTTCTGCCCAACGCTGAATTATGGCATTCAATTCAACAATGCGTGTTGAACCATCTGACGCAAGAAGTGGCGTAGTGCCAGAGCGGGATGGTCCAAACACAGCTCGGAGGCTCTCAAAGAACTTTCTAGTGTTGTTTGTGTCGGCATATTTCTGAGTTTCTCTTACTCGCTCTTCAAGCCAGTCATTTTTCATTTTCCTCAGCTTCTTCTGGAGTACACCCTCACATGCACGCAGTGCATCAGCTTTTGCTGTGGAAGAGGGGCCACTGCAGTGAGCTTGGATGAGACTATTTTTTTCTTTGATGAGCACTTTGATTTCATTATCATTATCATTGAACCAGTCCTGGTGCTTGCGGACAGGAAAACCAACTGTGCTGCTGGCGCAAGAGTGTACAGTCGTATTTAGGTCAGTCCAGCTCTGTTCAATGTTCTCAGGGTCAAAAGTCACGCAATCCAATTTTGAGGAGAGTTCTGATGAGAGCTCGCTCTGTTTCTCAGCTGAGCAGAGTTTTGAAACATTTAGGCGTTTAGGTGGCGCTTTCCCTTGAGGGCGTCTATATTTGAAGTAAATAACTTAATATAAAAGTAATAATATAAAAATGGTAAAGGAATATGATGACCCCAAGTTCATTCCCTTTCTCTGTTATAAGACATATAAAATTGGAAAACCTGATCGACATCATGATGGCTGCATGCAGGCCTCACTATCCGTGTTTGTTGCCATCATAATGGCAACATGTAGGCAATGAGTTAATGATTCAACACAATCCATGGTTTGAACTTTGATTGAGGAAGGCACAAAAGCTAAGAAGAAATAGGAACCCTGAATTGTAGAAACAAGGACAAAAAATAAATAACTCAACCAGTATCTTATTATTAAAAAAAAAATAGTGCCGGGAGTGGTGCAATTTTGGCCCCTTTTTTTGCTCGATGCTACAGCCTAAATGACTGTTTCAGAAATTATGAAATTAAGTTTTTAAGTGTCAACTGTCCAGCCCAATCGTTTTTGTATCAACCGATTGTGTTAATTCAATTTTCAGGTACTTTTAAATACAAAGTTGTAAAAATGTAAAATACAATGATCTTGTTTTGCCTTCCTGTACTGAGCCCACTGCACCGAAATGATATTAATATGTGTTCAATTCCTTTCGCACAATTTCCCTACCAGAAATAGTGTAAAGTGCTCTGGTGCCCAAGAAATCTGTAGAAAGACTGTAAAGTATGGGAAGCTTTCTAGATTTAAAAAAAAAAAGAGAGAGAGATAGAATGGGGGATTCACTGGTTTATCCCGGATAATGCCAGGCACCTTATCTAGTTGTTAAAAATGTAGTAATCTGATATGCCTTCCATTTTTATCTTATTTGCTCTTTCCAAGCCCTAAACTGCTTTGAAATTTTCAGTAATGAATAATCAAGGAGTTCAACAAGAAATGTGTCAAATACATATGCTACATGATAATACACTTTGCTGTGTCCTGGCTTGATTCCTCTAAATGCCTTAATAATATCAATTCCCCCATTTTTTAAATGAATTCAATCTGTGAATGAAAAGCCCATCCTTTCATATCTGGTATGAAGAGCACCAAGTTTCACAAACACACACCTCTTTCTGATGTGTCTCTACACATAATCATGACACAGAAGGATATGTGGAAATAGTTCATACATGCAAACAAAGGGCAGTGTCAATAACCTCTCTTAATTAATGACTTGTCCTGATTATTGTAAAACATCAGACGGTGGGAGGTGACATTTGCAAGCAATTTCCAATGACTGCTGATTGTTTGTGGGAAATGCGATATTTTTTAAAAAAATGACAGAAAACGACTAGAAGTGCCAATATCTACAAGCCTTTTCCCCTTGAGAATGGACTTGAAACAGCTAAAGGGCTGCATTTAGACTGCTTTTTCATATATCATTTCAATTTAATACCACAACTCTTATCTTCTCTGAACACTGAAAGCTTGATGTTTTTCCCTTTCAATTCTAATTGTTTTGTGATTTATTCTATGTCTTGTTTGTCGTTTTTTTTTTTTGACACGGAGTTTTGTAACATAAATGTATTTCTCTCTTTTTTGTCCCATTTTAACTTTATGAGAAATAAAGAGGTTGGTGCAACAAATCGGTATGAACATAATTATGACGCTGATGAATTGAGTTTAAGCGTTCCAGTGCATCCCATTTATTCTTCCATTGCTTAAATTAAGGAAAATAATGAAAACAATTAGGAAAGATACATTATAATGCAAAATCTTTCCGTTACCAATAACCTAGCCAGCAATCCTACGTCAACCTCAACTTTGCTCATACCAATGACACTGTTCCAACATAGTTTTACTGGTTACACCATCACATCACCATCTGTTTGATGTGGGGAAACCTGCTCCTTACAGCATCCCTGCCAACCCTACAGAAGCCATATATACACTGGGAGGTTGGCTGGGAAACTCTAGATTAAAAAAAAAAGCAACTTCAAAGAACCATGCCCCACCACAGGCTGAAGATTGTCCTCCATTATATTTTGACTGATAAAACAAGCCATGAAGAATGTCAGTAACCAATCCTGTACAAAGATCCTCCACTGAAATAGACATGACGTGACGATACCCAGTTTAACACTCTCTTAGGTTATTAAAGAAAAGAATGTCTTAAAGTAGCTGACCCAGGGAAATTCCCCACCTCTGCTGAACGAGGATTTATTAACTAGAAACCCCTCTTCAACCAATTCCTCCCTTAAGCAAATAATGAAAACAAAAACTGTTCTGTGAAAAACAGGTGAGATTTCAGATTTAAAGAAAACTTTTTGGAGTGCTGACTACAAATAGTAATACTGCAGCACTTCACTCAAAAGTCTGCATACTGTATTGTTTTTGTAACCAGCTTGAGGTGGCCAATTTCTACGGCTGTTATCGTGGCCATGTCACCAATGAAAAGGCTGTTATGACCAATTCCCCAAACCTTGACCTTTCCAAAACTTCACTGTGCAAACAAACCCTACTTTGGCCACATGGTGCAAATTGCCCCTATCGAAATTTAATACAAAGTTCAGAGTCAAATGTGAACATGCCTGCCTTTCTCATCCCATCCTAACCCCTTCTCTCCCTCCCTTTTTTGATGGAAAACATTGCAAATAAATGACCTATCTTCACATTTTATGAACATATAGACTATCTCTATCAAAAGGCAACCTTTGTATGTAATTCGAACACCAAAAACTCAGTTGACCAAGGTGAGCAACAACAGGAAAACAAAAATGTTAAATAAAAATGTCAGTCATTTATTATATATTTCATTTTTTTCCCGTTAATCATTAGATTGTACAAAACGATTGAGGAAGGAAAAAAGAAAAAAAGGTTAGCCAAAAAAACCAACAAACCAACTAGCAGGAAAGAATATTATGCATGCCAAATCTTATCGATCTTCTAAATCTATGATGATGTCCTGTTTCTTCAGCAGGCTGCCCTTTCTCAATCTGATCTCAATCTCCTACTGGCTGAGCTAAACAAACAGAGATATATCTACAATTTGAATAAAGCACTGATTGACTTTAACCCTTTAATCGTCAACTGCATCATCACACTGCCTCACTGGCACTTCAACCTGGGTAACTGAGTTTGAGTTTTACTGCGCTTTGGTATGAAGATGCCCACTTTGCGCCTTCAACTCGGATATAAAATTAAGCTCATCATGATGTCATGTTTCACAAAGACTGGCATGCTGGGAATATTCTGTCTTGACAGATCAGACACTCCATGTAATTGGCGAAATTACACTGCGTATGTCACCTTGCACAATGGGAACACGGAAATCGCAGACTTGAAATTAACCCAGCACTTTTTTTCCTCACATGTCTTGAGCTTTTTATGGAGTTCAATGGAGTTCCCACTCAATTATTTTGACCAAACTTTCAATTTCAGGTCCCCTCCCCCAAGTTTCTGACTAGCTTTACATTTCCTTGAAACTGAGCAAAGCTTACAATGCTTACCTCTGAAAACTACTGGGCCCTACTGTGATCCCACAGCTTCCATTCATTTTTATACTCTCACTATTTTCCTTAAAAATAGGTTATGAATTATTTAATGAGACTGCCACCTTGGTACCTTATGAACTGTTTAGATTTATATTGATGATAATTTTCCATATGCATGAATTATAAAAATGTTACTGTGGTTTAATTCTCAAGACTTGAGAAGCATCTAGTGAAACAGAATGAATGAGTTTTCAGCAGCTATGCATTTTTTAATTACATTAAATAATTCTCACTAGCCTTGTAAATGATTCAGTCTGATAGTAATACTGCTGCTAGTTTGATCATTTGGTATTGCAGTAACAAAGCATTAAAAAAAAAAGAAGAAAATGCACAAGGATTTTACCTGACAAAAACAACAACAAACAAACAAACAAGCAAAAAAAGCTTGTCCTCAATTTCTTTGTATATAATTTGGAAATGCATTCTCATAGAATACAAAAATATTATAAATTACACTTCAGCACTAAAAATAAATCAGGCTGGACTCTTATCACAATGTGTACAGTGCCTCCCGCTTTGAGATGTCTTTAGGGGATGAATGAGGGCAAAAATTAACGTCTCCAGTAAGTTCAAACAAAGAAAAACCAGGAAGCAAATCAACAAGCTGATCCGACAAGCAAATAATGTATGTATTGCGCCACAGAGTATCTAGGAAAATTGATTTATAGAAAAGTACAGAAGGCTACCTAGGGTTCAGGAGATAAGCTTTCTATAATGCCATGCAGGAAATAATTTGCCACCTCAAAATGTCTTGAAAAGTTCGCAAGATATGCCAAATAATGAAAGACTGGATGTAATTGCCTGTCAAACTGTCTTGAGGAAGGAAAGTAAATATTTTCTCTGTACCTTTAAGTGCTAAGTAACAACCAGACCCAAGACTTCCTAATTTACAGGCGCCTATCTTTTTTTCACTGACAAGAAAATTTTTATTGTTGACTTCCATTGTGTTACTGTCGTATTATAAATTTCCCTGCACTTTGATGGTTGCATACTTCCTTCTAAATTATGGGCTGTACCTCAACATGTGACAACTGTCTCATTCACTAACACTGTCCTGCATTTCACAAAGATTTTTTACCAAAAAAAAAGAAGAAAGAAAAAAACAAAGCAAAACAAAACTAAATCAGTTGGTGACAACTCACTGACAAAATTAATGTATATTTCAAACTCTGAGAGAATTGGATGATTGCATATAAATTGATTGGACCACTTATCCTGGCCCTCAAATCTATTGGCCAGCAATCTCTTATCGTCAGCCAAGCAGACCAAAATCAAATTTTTAATTTTAATCAAAAGTTTACCTTCATATGGGCCTATGTCTAAATGTCATAATATTCATGTTAATGAAATGCTGCCTTGAATGTCTATCCTTGCTTTACTTTTGAATCCATGAACCAAAGTAAAAGCAGGCAAGATGTCCAATGCACAGGTAAGCCACATTGAAACTATATGTAGTTTTCTGATTTTGCACAGAAATAACAAATCGATAGCTCTTTACTGACAATTTGATTTCACCACGTATCAACACACTGTGACGAAAAAACTCAAAATGCAAACGCCAGATAAACAGTTTGTGGCTGAGCTTATTTCCCCACATGCAGGCAAGATAATCAAATGTACAGATATATAAATATTTTCACATTTATTATAGTCGAAAAATATATTTACTCAGCTTCCATCAATATTAAAATGCTTGACATCAATCTCAAAGGCATTAGCATGCTTGCATGAATTACCCCAAAATTGCCAGATTTAAACAACTGACGCACACTGCTACTATTGTGCATTGCTAGAACGCAAATATAACATGAAGCCTCTTGTTATACATGTTTAGGTAGAAAATGGATGATTTACAACTCATGATTACTTTTCTATCACATCATGTGCATCTATAAAAAAAAAAAAAAATCCAAAGTCTCCCTTCAGAAACTTTTTACTCAAAACTTGCTGCCGAATCTTTCAGCATTGTTCTTTCTCAATCACTTGCTGAATGCCTTAACTATGTCCTGTGATGGTATAAGAAAACATTTAAAAAGTTTTTTCTACATAGCTTACCTTTTTCAGAATGCTGACAACGGTTGGTGAAGTTTCATCATCAATTTCGCTCACTCCTTTCATCAATGGTGGTGGCTCTCTTGTCACAACAGACTTCAGCAGTCCTTTCTGTGCCACAAGCATGCTAGCTTCCACTGAGAATCTGGTGTTACCATGGAAACCCTGAGCTTTCTCTCCTTTAGATGAGGGAGAATTCTCAATGGGCTTGAGGAATTTTCTCCCTTCCGCCAGTAAGCTTGAAGTGACTGCCATGGCACCCCCTGTTCTTTTCCTTGAGTTTGGTGAACTTGTGGGAGAAGAATGTCTTGGCACATGTTTAAACTTCTGTTTTTCATGTTTTGGCTCATGAATGTGTGTTGTGTCGTTCTGATTTCTCTTACTTTCATGAGAATTTGTCATTGTACTTTCTCCGCCAAGAGGTGCATTTGTCCTGTGCCCTAGACTTGCCTGAGAATTTACTGGACCAGAATTTACTTTCATGGGATGATGAGTGCCAGATGCTGATGGTGCATTGGACAAAACATGATGCAGATCAAGACTGAAACTGCCTGTGGAAGTCTGCAGCCTGGATTTGATAGTTCTGTCATCAGCAGTCAGATCATTCCTCTCAGATCTGTTTCTTGATAAATGCTCACAATTACTGTCTTCCAGCCGGGGAGGATATCTAGAATACTCATCCTCAGACTGCTCCACTATTTTAATAGGTGGGGAAACCTGTTCACTGTCAAACAGGAAGAAACTCTCCCTGTTTTTATTATATGCAGAAATGTGGTTGTTGTACCCTGAAAGTGAAGGGGTTCCAGTGACACGTTGAATCAACAAACTGTTGGACGTTGCCTCACTTGTAGATATTTCATTTGTAACCATGGGTTTTGACTTTTCATCTTCAGGCTCTCTGTGGCTGTAAGGTGAAAGAGGAGCATCTGCCTCATCTTCCTTGCTAAGGCTGTCTTCAGAGATATCCAATATTGTTGATGAATCAGAATCTGATTCATTGCCTTGAGTCATGAGACTGTCCACATTCTCTTTTTCAACTGACATATGGACAACAGATTCAGTGCCTTTAACATTAGCATTATTTGAGTCTCTTCCTGAAACATCAATCCCAGCCCTGGTCTGTGCCGCCGGGATATAAATTTCTTGCTTTTCTGGTTCCTCTGCTAAATCTATATTTGGCTGTGGCAAGGGATTGTCTGGCAAAGATTTGTTTTCTGAGTATTCTGTGTCTTTGGCAAGCCATTGAGCATTCTGAGACTGAGAAACTTTTGTATCACTGGCAAGTGACCTGCCTGTGAGCATTTCATGTTCGTCATGATGTGAATTTTCTGTGCTATCGATTGGTGTTTTTGTTCCACTCTTAGGGTCTGATGCAGAGGAATTTGTCCATTTTGTTTCAAGTTCAGATGACGATGGTAGTTCAAGCATTGCTGCGTGTTGATGATCATGCTCCATGGCATCAGGTGCCTGATGTGGTGGCTTACTGACTAGATCATGTTCCTCAGCATTTTTATATACAGATTCTCTGGTCTCTGAAAGTTTGTTAGAAGAAGCGCTGTTGCTTGTCAAGGCACTGTCTTTGACGGGCATTGTTCCACTGATGCTCTTTTCCTTGTCCACATTTGTACTGTTCTTGTGAGGAGCTTCTGAATCTCCCTGAGTCCTGTCAGCTGTCTGAGATTTAGTCAAACTCAAACCAGGCTCAGCAAGCACATTATTAAAAGACTTCACAAGGGAGTTGCTTTGTTGTAGTTCCATGCTCCTATGGGAGATAGGCTCAGGCATATGTCGACTTACCCTGTGATTATCACTATTGTCTACAGAAGTAAATATGCTACTCTTGGACTTCGGGCCTCTACTCTTAGCCTGACGTACTTCGTCATAGAAAGAAGGCACATAGGGCTGGCCATCAGAAAATGGAGGCCGTACACCTTTCTTTAAATGGAGCAAGTCCGCAGATGATTTTCTGCTCAGCCCAACAACTGAACTTTTGGGGGGATGAGTGGGCCTGTTGGCAGACATAACTGGCTTGGCAGGGTCATTGAATCCAACAGGTTTACTACTAATGATGGGGATATTTGCATGATCCTGCTCTTTTTCAGCTGTTTTCTCCACAGCATTTGCATTCAAGATTTGAGGTGAAACCCCCTCATTTCTGTGAGCTGGTAGAGCTCTAGGTTTGTCTAGGGAGTGACGAAGTGGAAGAAGTTTCTCATGCACATGCTTGCTGAGCTGATCATCATAAGATTTACTATTTGGCTGCTGCAATCTTGCTGAAGGCAAATATTTCTCAATCAGCTTTTGGGCTGTGTCTTGTTTCTCTGAAGGTTTTCCAGTGGCTGATGACAGCACAGATGTGGAGTTTCTTGAAGAAATTGCGAGTCCTTCATCATGGCTCTTATTATTTACCCAATTCTTGTGAGATTCAGCTGAATTATCTGGAACATTGACTGAGCATGAAGAAACACTTCTATGGCTCTCTAAAGGACATGGTGATTCTGGTGATTCATCCTCCACAGATTTGGAGGCACTTGGCACACTATCAGTAATTTCACCTTCACTCTCCTCTGACAACATTGAAGTACAAGTAAGATCTGGCTGTGACACTTCAGAGGCCCTTACTTTTGTGGCTCTTTCTCCTTCCTTGACTGATCTGAGTGGTTCATTCTCTCTTGATAAATCGATGCTAACCACTGTATTTTGACCTGACACCACAGCATCAGATGGATTGACTTCCTCTGACTTTGAGAGACTTTCTAAATGTCTCAGTACTGCCTGAAATGTCCAGGTAAAGAAAGAAAATGCAGCAGGTAAATTTTTCACATTTTCAAAATGTTTAGAATTTAAGTTGGATGCCTAGTTAAAAGAGCACGAGAAGGCAGTCTTTGAGAGAACCTCATAATTGAAAAACAATGGATGATCAAACAGAAACTCCTCTCTCTCCATCTCACAATTATATTTGTGTTCAGAGAAAGCCCTGAAGATTACTATTTATTTGAACAAATAAATTCCCCCCTCACAAAAAAAACTCTTGCAATCCCAGTTTTTGATAGTTCTGGTGAATAGTCATTTCAACTTGAGACTACAACTCTTATCTTCTAGCCCTGACAGAAATTTTCAGTGCCTCTAGTCATACCAACCTTAAAACCCAATCTTGCTGCAGGATTCTGATGCCAGCACGTCTGTACTAAACTGGTCAACCCACTTGGAATGTGGTCAGGAATAGCAGGACGCCTGTTCAAACGTACATTCTCCAAGGTCTGCAACAACAAGACTTCATGAATTCCTGACTACACTTGCACCATGTCATACTCATCAGGGTTTACACTAATAATACTAACCTAACCCTTGTAAGACTGACTTTAAATACTGATTCCTCTGACAACAGCAAGAATTGACACTGAACTCAAAGACAGCTTTCTTAACTTTCAGTTTCACTGATTTCAGATGCCAGAATTCTTTCAATAACAGAATTTTAAAGAATGAACACTGAAAAATTAAAAACAAATTCATGAAAGACAATTCACAACCACTTACTGGGTGAATGTTACTTTGTTACATGGCTTTGTTTAGGTTTTAAAAAACAAAAAGGATATGTAATTCAGGCATGGAACAAGGACAGGAAAAAAATGCCTGGAACTTTTTTTCAGATGGTCAGAACAAAGGACAGAGGTCCAGGGACAGTGCTCCGGCCAAAAATCGACTATATGCTTTCAAAAGCTAAATCAAGCCACATCGAGCAATCTTATTCTAAATTTGAAATGTTAAAAAAGTAAAGGATAAAATTTAGCCGCATTTTCTCCTGACCCCAAAAATATTGGAATTCTGATACTGTCAGAACAGGTTCCATCTCTGCTACAAAATAAAATATTAAAACACATAAATCAACTTTTAATTTCACTTGTTGCTTGTAATTCAACAATATTTTGTGCACATATATTTTTGTTGTTAATGATGGTATCTCACCTGAAAGACACTGCATCCCGCATAAGGAGTCTGTCTGGTCAACATTTCCCATAACACAATTCCAAAACTGTAAACGTCAGCTTTGGCAGTTACCTCCCCTGAAGTCAGCAGTTCTGGTGCCATCCAGGCTGGTGCTCCTTGGACGATGCGTGACTTACTTGCCCTTGACACTTTTACATCTGCGTCGTGCCTGTTCAGTATAATAATAAATATTGCAGGAAAAAAATCATAAAGTTTTGAACTCAGTTCAAAATATACATTATACTTGTCCATAATTGGTCTTTTGGTAGAATTTTTTTTTACTTCTCATAAAAACACAAAGACATCACATGAACTTGTTGAATACACTATAATAACAAGCAGACTATTTCAGAGTATGAAATGGAAGGAATTTTAAATCAAAGAAAAAAAATTATATAAATGACCTGTCCTTTAACAGATAAGAAAACTAAAAGAACAAAGGTAATCAGTCATTAACCCTCACCCTGCGCGGGGCGGCAATAGTCGGTATTGACTTGCAAGCGCTCACGCCGCATGGGCGGCAAAAGTCGGGAAGGTCAAGCTGACCGCGCCACGCGCAAGCCGTATTTTCACACGTCGGGTCACTGACCTTTTTGAGTCGTAACCACCGTGTTATTGTTCACTGTATCTCTTCTAAATCAAATGCATTGTGACATGGACATGTTAACCAGAGAACCACTGGTCGGAATCACAAAGACTAAGCTTTCAAAGGATCTCCCCACACTTTCAAAAGATGTAACATCGACATGTGAACTGTTGCTCAACAAATTTGCAATATTATCTCATTTTCTCACAAGCTGAGCACCATCTGGAGTTGTCTGTATCTAAGAGCCAATCAGAAACAAGCTCTGAAATAATCTTTGCCCCAAATGCCCACATTGGTTTATTAGTATGTGCCAATCAGGATGAAACCATTTTTGTAGGGCTTGGGAGGGCGTGGCTTGTTATCATGCTTCGTTCTCACGAAAACTACAGCTGTCAGTTTGGAATCATAAGTCAGATCATTGGTTAGAGACTGACAGACTAAGGTTTTGCTGGTTAATTCATTATCAAGCGTGATAAGGCATGGCAGCGAAGGTTTTCATACCGATCAATAAAAACCGAACCACGTGGATAGCGTATGTGGTCATCGTCAAGGGGCACGGGTCAGTGACCCCAGATAAGATTCTCCGTGAGTAAGGTCACTGACCGGGCAGCGGGCTTTACGGGTAGCGCGCGGGGTATGGGTTAACATAGAACATCCCCCCTCCCTGAAGCAAAAAAGTGAAAAAATGATATTATTAAACAACAGAATAAAAGAAAAATTTCCCCCCTAGGAGGGGTTTTCTCAGGAATTTGGTCTTTCACCGAAAGCCTGATTTTGCCAGATCCACTCACATCTGTTAGGAATGAATAGGAGGTTGTGACATCCCACAAAAAAAGAATATAGACTGAGGTCTTACTTTAATTTCGAAAACCCAAAATCTGCAACCTTGGCTCTGTTTCCATGGTCTATGAGAACATTTCTCGACTTGAGGTCTAAGTGAAGCACTGGTGGCTTGTGGTGGTGAAGGTACAACATACCAGCACTCACATCACGGGCAATCTGATAGTACTCATCATGGCTCAAAGAAGGTCTGGATGGTGGGGGAGAAAAAAAAACAACAACTATTTCATTTTCATAGCATTATTCAAGCATATGCAATCAACTTATTTTTCTCACTCAGACTCTGCTATTGTAAACAAATTTGGAACAAATGGATGGGTGTTTTGTATCTGAAGGTTCACATTCTTGTGTTGTCACGATTGAAATAATCTCCTTGAGGTCCTCTCAGGAATGAGTGTAACAACTGATATTAGAACACATTCCACATACGGCTGATATTGGCAATATATTGTGGAATAATTATCTGATTGTTTGATCACTTCTAAAGTAAACCACGATACAAATTTGTTTGGTCTCAGAAAAATTATTCAGAAAAAAAAACAACAGATATTGCAAATTTGGGTTATATCTGGCACACTCCTCCTTCAAAAGCATTTCACTTCCTTTTGTTCAACATACCTGCTACTGTCATGTAAGAAAGCATGCAGGTTCCCACAAGCCATATACTCTAGCACCATTAGGGGAAGCTTGTCAGAAGCTGTGCACACCCCTAGCAACATCACAACATGTGAGTGTCGTAACTCTTGAAGCATTGATACCTGAAACAATATTAAACTTTGTATGCTATTTACCTTAACTACCAGTAACAAGCCATTGATACCTGAAACAATGTGAAACTTTGCACTGTTTACCCTCACTATACCAGTAACAAGGCATTGATACCTGAAACAATATGAAACTTTGAACGCTGTTTACCCTCACTATGCGGTAACAAGGATTATGATGCAGAACAATACAGAATGACCTACAAATACAAAAATCACATAATATCATTCTACATTGGAATTTTTCAAAACCACACATCACCAAGATACCAAAACTTTTTTTAAAAATCAACACAATTTCTTGAAACAGATACCAAACACTGAAAATATCAGACCACATTTTGCTGCCACTTGAAACGTGAAAAGTTTATTGCAAAGTCCTAATATTTTTATTCATGGAACAGTATTACACACCGCCATTCCTCAAGATGAAGTGAAATGTTCATAAACCATATCTTTGTTTCACTCTAGAAAGCATGGGACAACTACTCAAGTAAGCTGATAGCTCTGTTTCAGCTTGTAACAAATTTCTCACACATTAAAGGTCAGTACCAACAAATTTCTACCTCAGCAACAAAATAGTTATTATCTCTGGACTGAAGAGGAACTTTCAGTCTTTTCACAGCAACTTCTAAGCCTTGGTAGGTCCCCTTGAATACCTGAGAGAAAGCACCATCACCTAGCAAATCTGTGGTGGGGTAAAGAGAAACAACAATAAACAACATGAAATAAAAAACACTGGAAATATTATAGCTGAACCCTTACTCTTCAGAGATAGGAACTATGGACACAAATCTGAACTGATAACATAATGCATCACAGTCAACAACAACATACAACAGTTTTTCACCTCAGGGAAAAAAAAAAAAGAAAATCTGGAAATTTCTTGAAGATTCGTATCCCTGACTCTTTGGTCGGTGACTTGGAAAGTTTTAGAAAACAAGCCTCTGTTGTATTTTCATCATATTGTAGGCAGTGACAGTGATGATAATGAATACATTAGAAGTTATCACATGAAATAAATGGCTGCTTAAGAGTTTGATGCAATTATTTTATGTTTGCCCTTGTCGAGTTCAATTCCTAAAAAGTTTGATGCACTGCATAAATTTTATTCACAAATTTAATACAGGAACACTGTGTTTTTCTTTGTTACCTATTATTGTTAACATTTACTTGTCTGATATAAATCTGACCTCTAAAAGATTTGATGAAATCTCTATTTTCTACTCACAAGCTGAAACACTATTTTTCTGCTCAGACGATGCTTAACACAGACTCTGCACTAAATCATTCCCAGGTTTGCTATAGAATGTGTTTTATGATTAGCAGTTTTGATATAATCTGCGCTTACTACTCTCAAGATATTCTGGTGATCAGCAACACGTTAGTAATTTGCTCACCTTTGTCAGAAAACCAAATGTCTCCTCTGTCTAACTCCACTTTCTTAATGTTGGCAGTATGATAAATCTGACTTGCACCTATTTCAGGAGGCCTGTGAATAAAGATTATATTGTCAAAAACTTGTAAAACATGAATTTGAACATAATAGCATGAAAAACCTGAAAAATAAAAGCCACAGACTCAAATGAAATGTCATTTTATTACAATAGCTTCTTCACTATCCATTTATTACTAAAAATGAAACCATCTGTTAAAATGAAACACCAATAAACAGAATGCATGACAGCATTTATTTATAGTTGATTGTTGGCATTAAAATAAAAATGTATGTCATTTCAATCTTTATATATATGTCAAGGTAACATCTGAATGAGGAAAATACATCTTTGACATTTTGAAAATGAAAAAAACAAAACCCACAATCATATAAACGATGGTGATGTTTGATAAGATAGAGAAAGACAAGGGTGTACTGGAAGACAGACAGGACGAATATGGCAGTCTTTGAAAGTAACAGATGCCGAATCTCTTCAAGCCACTTTATTTCCTGCACACACAGGGTGTGCCTGAAGTTACTTTGCCATAATGTCATTTTACTGGCACAGTAATATTCCAACTTAGTACAAGGTACACCAATTATATCTTAACTAAATGAAGTGTACATCAAGTACATCGAAAATCAAGTTAAATGCTGTAAATGACATCCTTCTTCCCAAAAACAGTGTTACAGCTGTAAAACATCTATGTTAAATGCCCACCCTGTACAAATTGACTGTTATTACCAACCTCATAGGTTGCCTTCTGTAACAGTCATCATTTTGTGGACTTTTCTTGAACGTTCCACCACGACTCGAATCGTTTGATTTGTTCCCTTGAGACAAGGTTGAAGGATGTCGTGCGACTGACGTAAACAGTGTTCTTGTTGGTGATGTGGAGCTTGAGATTCTCTCACTCTGTCTGTTACTCACACTCTTTGTATCATTAGCCTCCAGAGATTCAACATGCAAAATGTCTGACATCCAAGAAGAACCGGAGCCGGTGTGCTGAGGTGTTTCAAGTGAAAGATTTGAAGACTGATCAGGAGTTTTTGAAGCATATTCCTCATGACCCCTCTGTTGCGTAGATTTTGTCATGGATGTATTCTTTTCCAAGGATGTGCCTTGGACAATGACTTGATCTGTGAATGAAGCGGACAACACCAAACCTTCACCTTCTTCCTCTGGCCCCCACCCCTTGGCTGCCCTCTGTCTTCTCCTCTCTCTGGCACTTCTTTGGTCCCGAGCTGAAACACGCGGACTGGCCTCTTCATCAGAATGTCTGCTCCTGGATGCTGATGGCTCTCGTGACCCACTTTGCGAATCTTTGGCGCCCATTTGCCCAGGACTGTCAGTGTCTTCTTGTTGTTGAACAAAGTGCTGCTCAAGGTGGTTAAGCTGTTTCTGTAGTTCCCGTATAGTGCCTAGTGTCAACTCTTGACCATCATGTCCTTGCTCTTCTGCATCATCCCTAGCAGAATTCTGAAGCTGAAGAAAAAGCCATGAAAAAAATCAGAACCGCAGTTGATCTCCTATTGTTTTGTAGAAATTAAAACTTATATGGCTCACAAACTTCCGGTATTTGTCTCTATGCCGTCTAAAATATATTGTTACAACGTGACTAACCTGAAATACAGATGTGACACTGCTTTATATTTCATATCCATTTCATTAGCTAAAGCGCATACGGAATATCATGTTGTCAGATCATGTATAACATGACAAGCAACATACTTTAACTCTTGCATATTGTTTTAAATTCTACCAGTGACATTAAGCTGCGAATTACCAGCTTCGGAAAACAACACATTTATGATATATCCAAGCCCATCATTTCAGGTAATCATGTCTGTAGCGCTTTCTTATTTCAATCTAATAAGCTGAAGCGCTTATGTGATATATTTCAATTCTAACTACAGCATAATTAAATGCATTTTAGTGTATATGAAGGCAACAAAATCAAAGTTGAATTTATCTGTTAAGATCTCAAATAAAACGGACATCTGGCACATTTTCTGACCCCCCCCCCCCTCCCCCCATGCACTTACAGCAGTGATCATATCATCCATTTCACTGACAGCATCTCTATTTGATGCATGTTCTTGTTTCTTCTTGGGCAACTTCACACCTTCTGCAAAAATAATAACAATACATATGATATGAATAATGTCTTTGATATAACACTTAATATATGTTTTTGTTTTATACAGTGGGCCATCATGTTTAACGACAATGCTAATAATGAGACCTTTGGTATAGCGAGAACACATTTTAAATCCCCGTGTTTTCTACTCCATGAGCTACATAATAAAATACCCGAATGACAGCAATCGATAATCAAAGCGCCTGCTATAGCGAGCGAATTAATTTTGAGTGCGTACGGCAAATGGTAGGGGCGGCCGCAGAACAACGTGTTGAGAGTCAGCCCAGTTAGACAATAACAACATGCATCATTCTTTGTTATTCCACGCTCACCTTGCGAGTTGTGGCCCCACCTGGCCATCTCTCGCTTAGGCCTAGTATGCTTTGTCTCCCTACTGACCACGTGCTGTGACAGCACACTACACGCAGCCAGCTCAAAAAGATGACTCATCACTCACTAAGGTCCCCTGTTGGGCAGGCCATGAAGGCTACAACTGTATACCTTCGTTAGACATGTGCACTCTTTGGTCACTACCTGTGATGTGCAATAATTGTTACAGGTAGCATGGTCTTTGATCGTAGTTGATCGCCGGGCGGCGTAAGCTCTTTGTCTACACCAGGCTTCGTAACCGCATGCCTACCACTCCCTGTGTCACAAACACGTGCCAGTCTGTTCCCACACTCTGATTGAATGATACAGCACTGGAAGCCACCGGAAACAAACGTACTCGTCTGCCTCTAACTTTTGCATCTAACTCTCTCGTAATTTGATCAAAACATGGCTACCATCAGCGAAAATAAATTTTAAAAATTACTGATATCAAGGCAGAGATATCCGTCAGTTTGATATTATGTACATTGATGTACAGGACATGCCCACAAGGGACGTAACCATTTTTAAAAAACCATTGTTTTCATGGTTACCTCCCTTGTTAGCATGTCCTTCACATGGGCTATTTTCGTTACTTGCCTTACCTTTTGAACCCTTTTCTGGAATAGTGAGACCTCGGGTCTAACAAGACTTTCTTGGTGAAACATGACCTCTGGTTATAACCAAGTTCCACTGTACTGAGTTGCCTTAGAATATTATTCAATTTTCACTTACCAGTATTTGTATCCTAATTTCTTAAGGGGGGGAGCGGGTCCTGCAATCGAGTTTTTGCTTCAAAGTATCGATTTTTAGTTTTGTGTTCTTGAGAAAGTTCAGCCATTTGAAATCACAAATATACCACATTTATTGTCTTGTGACACATTGTTTCATTCAAAAAGACCATATGTGGGAAGTGGGGGTCATGAAAAACGACCTCAAATTAGCTCGAAAAGACCAAAAAATGACTGAATGCAACAGCTCGCCACAGTGGTCTAAGCTCATACAAAAGCGAAAGTTTGGTATCGATACCTTTGTCTGCATCTCTGCCACACGTCTGTGTCAAGGTTGCAGGCCTTCACCTTTCCTAACATGAACTATCAGTATCAAGAAACAAACCCCCTTACAGGGCTGCATGAGCTCGTAGTACAACTGTGCGTGATCTCTCTAACCTATGACCCCAAACTGCCGCGTTCATTGGCTGGCATAAATTATGCAGATGAGCGGCCCCGGCTGTGAGCGCTCTGACTGGCTAGAGCTGAGGTGAAAGTTCGTGGTTCATGTAAACATGACCCGGCGACTGCATGTGCGTTACAGCTAGCTGCCCAACAAAAGGAGCAAATGAGAAAGAAAATGCGTGCAGCAACCCGGGAAAAGGCCAGATAGGAGATAGAAGTTGAGGATGGTGGCCGAGCATACCAGTCTGGAATGCTCTAAAGTGTATGACCGTTGAAAATTTCATTTGGGCTTCCGTTTCATGTTAGTAAATTTTCATTTGCAATTTTCTCAAAAAGTCATTTTTTGTCAATCATTTGTCAACTGCATTTTTAATTATGAACCGAATGAAATAATATTTTGCATAAAGCACACTTACACCCCAACGCATGGAAATATGCATTCGATTTTGGGATATCATCTGTGATCTTTGAAAGACACTTGATTTTTTAGCAAAATTCAGAACAAAATTGTGATTCTGTAATGCACCAAATTCAAAAATTTCTAAAAAATCAATCACCATAGATATAAGAAAAAAGGATGCATATTTACAGAGATACTGCTCTTCATAATATGAGGTGAAAAAATCAGACAAATCCATTTGAAATTAGATGAGCCTTTGCAGTTTGAAAATTGCTAATTAGCATAACCAAAAATTCAAAATGGCGGCATTACCATGGCAACCGTGTGCATCATGATGACTTGCGCACTTGTATCCTGCTAATTTCAATGTGCTGAATCCAAATATCACAAGGAAAAAGCCCTCTCTATAAGTGTTTAGAAAATCACTCTCAGGACCCGCTCCCCCCCTTAAAGCAGATTACAGTTAAAGTAGATGTGTTCAAGGGGGAGAAACAATGGCTTTACAAACCGACATTTAACCCTCACCCTGCGATGGGCTGTATATGTCGGCATTGAATTTCCATGAAATAACACTCTGCACAGGCAGCAAAAGTCGGCAAGGTCAAGCTGACCACACAGCGCATAAGCCGGATTTTCACGCGGCGGGTCACTGACCTCTTTGAGATGTAACTATCGTCTTATTTCTCACTGTGTCTCTTCTAAATCAAAGGCATTGTGACATGGACATGTTAACCAGTGAACCACTGGTCGGAATCACAAAGACTAAGCTTTCAAAGGCTCTCCCCACACTTTCAAAAGATGTAACATCGACATGCGAAACTGTTGCTCAATAAATTTGCAAATTATCTCATTTTCTCACAAACTGACCATCATCTGGAGTTGTCTGTGTCGAAGAACCAATCAGACACAAGCTCTGAAATTATCTTTGCCCCAAATGCCCACATTGGTTCATGAGTATGTGTCAATCAGGATGAAACCATTTGTTTAGGGCTTAGGGGGCATGGCTAGTTCTCATGCTTTGTTCTCACGAAAAGTACACCTGTCAGTTTAGTTTCATAAGCCAGATCACTGGTTAGAGACTTACAGATAAGTTTCGCTGGTTAATCAATTATCAAGCCTGATAAGGCATAGCAGTGAATGTTTTCATACCGATCAATAAAAACCGCGCCATGTGGACAGCGGTAGCGTGGCCATCATGCATCAGCAAGGGTCAGTGCGACCCAGGCACGATTCTCCATGAGTAAGGTCACTGACCGGACAGCGGGCTTTGAGTGTTGGTCGCAGGGTGAGCGTTAATGTAAAATATTGTCTGTCATTACAATGTTTACTCATTCACAAGTTACAGTTCAAATGAAATGAGGTTATTAGCACAGTTACAACTGCTCAAAGGTACTTTCATGTCAAAGAGCAATACACTGACACATTCTACCGACCTGGGCGTCCCCTTTGCCTGCTTAATGATTTGGTAGACAATACACTTTCCACTCCATCTGATCTGGCGCTAACATCTGGCGACTGTGGAAAATAAGTATTGAAAACTGCTCATAATACAGCATATTCAGTTTGAATTTGAGTTTGGGCTTTATGATATTCCAGGTCAAGAACAACCATTCTGTTTTGGCCCCTGCACAGTTAACTGATATTAAGTCTTCTGCATGATAAATATATGAGAGGTGTAAAGTAACCTGCAATAGGCATGAATGACTATACTGCTCCCTCCACAGTTCACCATTATGCCTTCTGAATGATAAAAACATGATGGATGTCAAGTAGTCCGCAATAGGGAACTAACTCTCAAAGTGAAAAATGTATGAGCATGAAAATGTTTCAAAGAGCATTCAGTACTTTTGCAGAATTTTAACAAATCGCATATTTTAAATATTTTTATATCTATAAGTGTTACCAGATATCTAACTGGCCCATCCCTTGCATTATAATACGATAAACTGTTGCTGCTTTTGTGCTGGGTATTACTGAGCAAATGTTTAAGTCTGAGAAATAAGTGGTTCTTATTTTTAGCTATAATCTGTGATAAATACCCTTAATACCACAAAATTAATTTAGGTTTGTTTTATCACTAATGCTCATCATTCAACTGTATTTTAAAAAAAAGTGTAGTTTATACTACAGTTTCAAATCTGGTTTCCTTAATTTTGAAGAATTGTCATGAGAAAGAGTGAAACTGCTAGAAATATGGATGAAATAAAAACACTACGATATAAGGAAAAAACAATAATGCAATAGGTGTTAAAAGGAGTGACTGGCAAAAACTCACCATTTCAAACATGTCCTTCACTGAAGAAAAAGAAGCTGACCTCTCAAGACTTGACCTTTGACTTCTAGCACTGCCTCTGTCCAGACTGGAGGACCTTCGTCTCATATGTCTAGCTGCCATCTCATCTCTCATCTGAGGCAAACAACATGTAAAAAGATTGTTAAGTTAGGATAATATATATGAACTTATAATTTTTTTCTTTTAATTGCATCAGCCCTATCCATATGAACTGGGATCACAATTAATGAAAAAAAAAGATGCCTCTGAATTTAAATGTAGCCATATCATAAAGTCACAATTTCCATTATGAACTATCTTGTCCTCATGTCCTTGCTACTGTAGGTCCTAACTGGGGTGAAGAAATGCCTCACAAGCATACGATATTGGTACGGGGTAAAGACAATAATATTATCCAAGGCAAGTTGTGAAATAAAGATCAAGCCAGATCCTACTGGCATTCAAAAACATAATACTAATACAAAAGCTACATCTTATTAAAATAATTAAGAAAATATTGCCTTGAATGTCCCATGATGCTGTCATGGCTTAACCCTCACCCTGCGCAGGGCGGAAAATGCCGCCCATGTTTCCCAAGGGCTCACGCTGCACGGGCGGCAAAAGTCAACAAGGTCAAATTGACCGCGCCATGTGCAAGCTGTATTTTCACGCATCGGGTCACTGACCTTTTTGAGACGTAACCACCGTCTTATTGTTCACTGGCATTGTGACATGGACATGTTAACCAGTGGACCACTGGTCGGAATCACAAAGACTAAGCTTTCAAAGGCTTTCCCCACACTTTCAAAAGATGTAACATCGACATGCGAACTGTCGCTCAACAATTTTGCAATATTATCTCATTTTCTCACAAGCTGACCACCATCTGGAGTTGTCTGTATCTAAGAACCAATCAGAAACAAGCTCTGAAATAATCTTTGCCCCAAGTGCCCACATTGGTTTATTAGTATGTGTCAATCAGGATGAAACCATTTGTGTAGGGCTTGGGAGGGCGTGGCTAGTTATCATGCTTCGTTCTCACGAAAACTACAGCTGTCAGTTTGGAATCATAAGTCAGATCATTGGTTAGAGACTGACAGACTAAGGTTTTGCTGGTTAATTCATTATCAAGTGTGATAAGGCATACCGATCAATAAAAACCGAACCACGTGGACAGCGTGTGTGGTCATCGCATAGCGGCAAGGGTCAGTGAACCCAGATAAGATTCTCTGTGCGTAAGGTCACTGACCGGACGGCAGGCTTTACGGGTAGCACACAGGGTGAGAGTTAACTTTCTTCACACAAATTGCAATTAAGAATCGATAAGGCCGTTTTACACTACTTTTATCCTGCTTCTTCATCACAGCATTGTGTTTCTGTAACGATCTGTTGCCATTAAGAATCTCATAGTAATACAGTAATGCATTCTTGATAACATTTTGGGCGGATGTGAAAAGGTGAACAAAAAAACTAAGGCACACAGACATGATAATCTAACATGAACAAACCTGTTTTCTCTGGGCTAATGCCTTTTCTTCAGCCTCTTCTTTAAGCCGTTGCTGCTGCTGCTTGGTAGAAACTTTCTGGACTGCAACAGACACCCCTGTTTTGAAAGCGACAGACATTACTGGCATGAAACTTTAGGGACTGGCATCATCATGTTTGTCTGTGACATGTAGGATAGCCCAGCATATGCCTGGGCTCACAAGAATATGCTTTTTTTCCTTGTAGGTAGGATTGAGCACCTAGCCTTTTCAGATAAAGATGAAAAACTCGAAGCCTTGTGCATGTTAAAGATACTTCGGCAGTTGAAAGTCGAGAAGAGTAGGCCAAACAAAATTCTAAAAAGAAAATAATCCCTACCACAAAAACACACAGAAACAAGAACAAGGAAAATAAAACAAAGAAAAGTGAGGTGTAAATGCCAATGGCGGTGAACCTCCTAAAATAAAGACCTAAACACTTATGCTTTCCCCGGCTCCTTGATTCACATTATTTTGAGCACCTTGATAACTTCATGCTGTACCGGAGTTGTGCTTGCCAAATGACGACACCAATGAGCTATTTCATAGAATGGCGGTATTTAAAGGAGAATCGGATTCTTCAAAAGTTGTGGGGAAAATCCACAGCATAAGAATGTTTTATTTTCTGTCTATTTACTTTCTAGAACAATTTATCCACAAACTGGCCCAAAAGAAATCTAACTTACACACTACTTTTCATCTCCAAAAGTTTCATGACTGTTTTTTTTTTTCAAAAAGTGAGGACAGAGCCTCCTAGTTAACAGATTATAATGGCAGATGACAAACTATGACTCACGTCCGCAATAGGAAAATTAGTTTCTGTTGTATAGCCACTTAGTACACTGAATGAGTACTCTGCCGGCTAAAGAATTATCATTTTGCGGTTTTTCTGAATTTTGACAGCTTCCACAACAGATTAACATATAAAGCACAAGCTAATGACATTTGTTTTTAAAGACACCCTGACATATTATCTAAAATTTTTGTCTTTGGAAAGTTTGACTGAGAAATGAAACATGATTCTGAAGAGAATCTATCTCCTGGGTTAGTTTGATTCCGAAACCTGTAAGTCCAGGGACATGACATTGTTTGCATCCTGAAGGTGTCGGTATAGTGCCTCTATTTTTTCCAATCTCCTCCCATGAAATATAGAAAATGATATTCTGAACAGCTGAGAACTAAATTTATGAGAAGTATGAAATAAAATGTGTAACATAAAATTACCATCATCCAGAGTTTTGCTGGAGGCCGGAGGTTTTCCTGTGACTTTCAATTTGCTGCTCTTTCCCTTTCCATTTGCAGTTGCAGACTTTCTGTCACTCATATTCTTCTGTATCTTTATCTGTTTGGATTTTTCTTTCACCGTAAAGAAATCTGGAACATCTACATCAGCACCTGGTGACCTGTCATTCAGATTGGCATAGCCAGCTTCATCAGATGTCTCCTTCCAATGAGCTACTTTCACCTTTGACTGACTACCCTTATTTCCAATGTTGCAACTTTCCAATAAAGGTGGCTGTTTTGGGGTAGCTGACACACCTGAAGACAATTTCTTATCTAATGATTGTGTTTTCTGCTCACCATTTCCTGACTCACTATTCGCCTTTCTGGTATCATGTTCCTTTACTCTTTCACCAGAGGTCTGGGTCATCCTCTTTTTGGAATGATAGTTGATCTCAGACTCTAAATTGGAAGCAGAGAGCTGCAAATCCTTTTCATAAATCTCGGTCTTATTGTTTTCTGCGATTGTTGGTGAATCTGTTGGTTTATCATCAAAACCATCTTTTGTTTTCTCCTGCTCAGGTATCCTTTCATCTCTAGTAAGCACCTGCACCCCTTTCATTATCTTCATGATGGGGCCCAAGGCATTGATACCCATGTCTCTAAGTCCATTCGTGGTCAAAAGGCGCACACTTGCCATGTCCATCTGATGGTCTGCAAAAAGCTGGATGTAACGATCCACGGACTGCAAGCCCAAATTCTGAAGCCAGGACTCCACCTCTTGATCGCACAGTGCCCTGTGACTTTTCAGCTGTGATGGATCTGTGTATCAAATTGTGGATAAAAGAAAAAAAAAAGAGCGAAAAAATTAATGTATTAGAGATATTACTGGTTTAAACCTCTTTTTAAATCAGTGGTACGCAATACTGATAAATAAGGTAAATAATATGAAAATCACAAAAGCAAAATAGACCTGGATGGGGACCTCACTTACTGTATTTAATTCTACTAATATATTCTTAAACTGAAATGCCTCACTGGAAAGCACCATTTATCAAGTTTGAGATAAAATTCTCATTCTAAATGTTGACAGATGAACATCAGTCAGAGGGACTGTCTCCATTATCCTTATACATATAAAACATTCCCCATGCTGCTTTAATTGTGTTTCATATGTTCAGGATTCTGCATACGATGATGAGATAATGGAAGGGAAGCACCCAAAGAGACAGCTGTAAAGATGGAATTATTACTACTGTCTCCTTATTCAACACAGGGAAGAAGAAAATTCATAAACAAAGTAAGTTTACCATCTACATGATATTGTTCACAGTTTACCAAACTTATATGTAAATACTGTTGTTAGCCTCTCTTCTTGCAAAAATATTTCACACATATTCCAAGAATACCTTTCTATTACATGTATTCTTTTTGTTGCTTACATTATATATACTTTTACACAAAGGCCCAGGAGTATCTGACCACATGTGCTTTTGCTGTTAAATGATAATTTAAAAACATAAAATGATAATGTTTCAAAAACAAAGAATAGAACAAAAGGGCAGATTGAAAAATTTCAAGTTTTATTCTAACACTTACCAACATCAGTAGACATTTGGGCAGCAGGCATTTCACTCATGAATGGTAATGAGTGTTGCTCATTTCCTGTTGGAACTGAGGTAAGAAAAGTCCTTGGTGAGCTCACATTCAAAGAGCACGCAGACTGAGCAGTGGCTTTGGTTATGCTTGATGGTGATGGAATGCTGGGTCCAGAGAAAAGGGAACTTGTCTTGTAAACTGGACCTGAATACACACTACTGCTGAAGAAAGAACCAGACATTTGCGGGAAGTAGCTGGTGATGAGTGGGCTAGGAGTGGTGCCTGTTGCTGTTTCAGACCTAGGGCTTGGGGGTTGGTAATCTGAATAAGTTACTGTTTTGGGACTAGACTGTGTAAACTTTGATCTAGATATGACACCAGGGCTGTACTGAGTTGAAATTTCCACAACTCTATTCAGTGAGGTCTTTGGCAGTTCAAATAAATGGGAGTAGTCCTTGAATGGGATGTTTGCTACATTTTCTCTCTGTGAATTCCGTCCACAATGAGAAGATTTACCAGAATGGGATGACCAGCTTTCACTTTTACAGGGTGATGACTGACGCTGGGGTTCATCTACTGCTGGAGGGCTCAAAGAATCTGGTCGATCCTCGTCACATACAGAATTTCTCCTATAATATCTGTTGACCATGGTCTCGATTGGAGGGGATGCCAGGCTGTTTTCTGCCCATTTGCTTGGGCTAACCTCATTTTTAGATAATTTAGCACTTTCTGAGCCATGCCTAGGACTCAAATCAGTATGAAGTCTTAAAAATTCATGTCCCCTTCCTTGCTTTCTGTCTGTCACAGAGAGTTGTGAAAATTCATTTATAATGGTGTCAGTATGTGGAGAAGCCTGTCCACTGGTTGCCCATTTACTGGGCACATTCCTTTGAATTAGTTTGCTATCCTTTTCATATTTACCCACTGTTGAAGCACTGTTTGGCCGCATGGACAATTTAGCATTTTTCAGACTCTCATTTCTCATATCTATGTTAGAATCTTGCAGCTGTGAAGAACTGTGTTTTGCACTCTTACTCCTGTACTTATTTTCTTGTTTCCTTTCACTACTTTTGCTCCTTTTATAAACGGTAGTCGATTCATCATTCATTTCATTCAATTCTGAATTTTTTCTGCTAATATAATCATTCAACTGTTCCTCCCTCATACCATGGCTGGTTCCTGCACTCTTCTGCTGTCTTTTATTATCCAGAAGATAACGATCAGATTTCTTTGAACGACATGTCAGTTCAGAAGTAGGTGATGAAGTGAATGTTGTTCTATCAATCACACTGGCCTTTGCTTTGGCTAACACTTTTGCTTTCATTGCATTCAAAACTGATTTATCTAACTCTGAGTCGCGCTTATTTCTTTTGCTTCCAGAAATCCCCAAGTCTTTACTGGAGAGCTTTTCTTGTTTGATCACTGGGCTTGTATGTTTCGTACTGTAACTCTCTTGTTTTACGTCAGACCTCTCTCTCTTCATATCATGGGTTCTGTCATATGAAGCAGACTTTCCTTCTTCACCGTTTGTGTCAACAGGGCCCCATTCTGCTTTGAGGCAGGATATTTCCAGTGAAAGCTCTCCCCGATCTGTCCCCTGCCTCTCTTTGAAGTCCTTTCTAGTTGGTGATGAGTGAGATTCTCTTCGCCTTTCATACTGAAAGAAAAAAGTTCCGGGAAAAGCTTGATGAATAAGAATGTAAAACTACAAAATAATTCATTTTAAAACATGAGTCGCAACTAAATACCAGAATATCTCTAACATAATATTAATTGCATCGTATAAAAGGCAGTGATCTAACGTCACAGTTAATAAGATCATGCTTGACAGGCAAACCACTGAAACAAAAAGATTTTAAAGGTACTAAAACATAGTTCTACTAGATTTAAAGGGCAAGCAAATCAGAAATCTTGTGAAACATATTACATCCGAGAAAGACAGTGGAAATAATCACATCTCATGCATCCACATAACATAACGAATAGAGAATATCAATGGCTCAGTGAAATAAACCTTTGAAAATACAAATATCTCATAATTAACTCAGTAACTGTAAATTTCACACCTTTCTTTTTGAAATCAATTCTGAAGTGCTATTGAAACTCTCTCTGCTATGAGGTCTGTCCTCAATCTCGAAGTCGTTTGCATTTGATACTGTGTGGAGTATCTTTGTCTTTCCCTTATGTGTTTTCTTTCTGTGAGTGTCTTGTTTACCAAGATCATGATGAGATCTGTAAGTAGTGAGTTTCCCCTCTCCTCCATGTTCCCATCGAGATGAAGATGGACCAATTTCTTGTCTAAAATGAAGCAAAGACAAATGAAAGCATGAGTGTATGTGATCAAATGAGTAAACAAAGAAATAATTAAGCAAACTGATGACAAGAAATTGCATTGAGCTGGTGAAAAAAAAAAGAACAGGTTATTTCTTTGATACTGAAATTGATTTTGTTTCTTCCAAGTCCTGATAATCCATCACAATGGAATTGAGAGAGATAGCTATAGACTTAGTAACTCTTACATGTGCAATTTGAAAACATGACTATTCCAATCCAAACAAAAGACATTGTTCTGTAGGCTCATTTTCCCAGCTTCACATTATGAGCAGTCTTCTTCACCATCTGCCATTATTGTGTTATAAATCACAACATAGGACAAAGAGAATTTTTATACTTACATTCTGATAATTTTAAGATTTTGGTTTTGCCACATTTGAATGTTATAACTTAGCCTTTTTTGGGGATACACATTCAAACAGAGATTGAATAAACTTTAAATATAATATAATGTAAATATTCCGCAACTCTCAAGACTGCAAGAAAAAAAATAAACAAAGTTGTAACTATTCACAAATGGTTACAAAACATTGATTTGGTTAAATAGTGATTCATTGCTAAACTGAATGTGCTCCTCTGTGTCTTGTGCTCTGTTAAGAGCAAAATTTGGATTTAAAATTAAAACATAATATTCTCTACCTGATCATTCCCCTGATGCTGTGATCACTTTGTTCTTGAAATCTGGCATGCAGTAAAAGAGCATCCTCTAAATTTTCAATATCTCTACGGAGTTTATCACTTTCCCCGAGGGCAAATTCCCTGCAAACATAAATAAATTGCACAGTGTTTGTCCTCTTTACACTTGGAAAATGTCAGTAACCTGTGGCCGTATGCATGAACTGTGCATAACTGGTTACACTATGGTGTAGGCCTTATGTGTCAGTGCATAACACTACCTGGTATACATAAACTTAGCTTAAACCTTCACAAATGTGTAAACGGTTCGTAACTTTACACTGTCTCTGAAGACAACTAAATCAGTTACGCAATGCGTAACAAGCTTGAGAAAGAGGAGTCCACCAGAAAGAAAGAAAGGTGGTAACTAAATTTTATTCCAACACACGACTTCACTGGCCAAGGAAAAGATTCCATTTCTACTCACCCTCGATCTCTTGATCGGCGTTGTTTCTCATGGCACTGACTGGCCGATACAAATTTTGTGCATCCGCAATGTGAATTTTTGTTACGGTAGTAAGTGGCAACTGATGCTTAGGTAGAGGTAGGTGTAACTTTAGTTCATGCATACCGACTAAATTTGAGTTTACACCTAGGTGGTCATATACACAACCAAGCCTGCACCATGGTGCAAAGCTAGCGGATTTACACCAAGTGCTTGCATATGGCCACTGGTACAAACCCTAAACTGAAATTCTCCTCACAATATACTTAATATTTAGAATATTCAGTAACACAGATTTCATCAAATATCTCCTGTGAAGATGTCTCCACAAAACATGCCCTCATGCACTATTTCCATCACTAGCATCAACAATAACAACAACAACAACAACCAAAGGCATTTTATAAGTACACAGCCATAAACAACTGTTCAGCTAAACATAAACTTTGTATTATAATGTAAGATTGCTTGTCCCTTGCTCAGTCAGCATTTTCATAAATACTGTCATTTCATGCCTTCTAAAAGTTGTATACAGATAATGGTGCATATGAGGCCCCCCTTCCCCTCCCCCTTCCTCCATAGAGCTAATCCTACATTATACTGTTCACAATGCTTATTGTCCATATCCTATCTGCTAATTTGTCATCATTCCATACACTTAACACGAACCATTAAATTGCAATTCATGGGACAGGCTACAGATTCACATTCTAACCCTGCTGACATTACCTCTTGTCCCTGTACGGCTTCTTGCGATAAGACATTTTTAGCACCTTTAACAGATTCCCATCCTCCACCTTTCAAGGTCTGTCTATCTCAAAGGATGAAGAGTGTTTCATGTCAGATTATAGCACCTAACTGCCAGAATAGAACAAAAATAAAGTCAATAAACACAAATATGACAAATCCACTGTAAACATGGCGTATCTAGTCATGATTGACCTGTCAAACTATGGGCTTTCAATATTCTATGCACTACTGCTTTAATAAGCATCTCAAAATAATCCTCTTATCTTTAGATGCCGAAGTGTGAAACATATGATCAATATTGTAGTTATCTACAGAAGTCCACAGATGTCAAAAACACACAATGGATTGTACTGTAATAAGATTAAGTTGGCAACATGTGGCTCTCTGGGTTTTTGTATAATGGAAAACTGGTGGTGATATGCAATGAGTGTCCTCATATTTTGTTTTTAAAGACTGCCGTTATCCGCCAACATTATTGGCCGATAGATTAGCCCAGGTTTATCCGCCAATATTGGTGTTAACTAAATTATACAAAAAAACAACTATTATTGTTGGTAGATTAAAAAAAAAGAAAAACTTGAACAGATTGATTCCTACTATTAATAAAAAATTACTTTACGGAGAAAAAAAAAACCCGGCTGAGAATAGAACCACAATCACCGGATCGATAGGGAAGATGTTCACTATGCTGTTGCAGATCCTTTATAACTGTCAAGGAATTTTTCCAAAATAAACATTACTGAACCAATTATTGGCAGATAAACACTTCATTTGTTTAAATATCAATCAGTGCATATGGCAAACTGTTCCTATTCAGTGCTTGTCCAGCAGTTCAAGGTGAGCCCCCATGATGAGTTGGTCCTCTATAGGGATCTCTTAAAAATTATAAGTAAATGTGAGTGTGCATGGGAAAACCCGGCATAAGTCGGAAACATGACATTTTGAGTTCTGTACATATAATAAAAGACAAGACATTTCTGATAAATTGAGGTCAGTGACCCCCCTAAAACAAGATTTTGGGAAAACGGCATTTAATCCAAAAAGTGGCAATAGCTAATTGACCCATTAATATTGGAGTGATTGCCGTTAGGAGACCGTAGTCTAATAACTAAGCAGTTATAGAGATCATAGTGAGTAGTGTTCACTGCTCATCTACAGTTTACCCTGTAACATGCCACGGTCCCCTAAACAGCGGCCTAGTTGGAAGTTTGTGTCGGACCCATATTTTCACTTCAAAGCCATTTTTCTCAAACTCAGCTCTGCCGACTTATGCCGGGTTTTCCCATGCACATTCACAAATGAGCAGCTTGGTGATTCCCTGCTAAGAATTCTGTCCAAGGGCACATGACTTTGACTGGTATCAAATCTACAAAAGCGTCAAGATGGCAGACTAAAGCAGTTGGATCACCAAATATCTGCGAATAAGATCAGAATCTTATTCGCAGATGGATTTTTGGGTTTGTGATTTTTGTTCAGGAAGAGCTTCTTCAGATCACAATTCTGGCTTGTTTTGTTGAAGAATTAGGCCCTTCACTTGGTAAGATGGCTCAATTCGGAGTAACACATGGTGTTTCTTACGATAATGATGCACCAAGTTGTCTTTTTTTTAGTGATTCTTATCGGTTATCATGTCCTTGGTAGCATTAGAGAGACCCTGCTTTGTAATGCTTTTACTCAGGTTCCCCGGTAGCATGCTAAGTAAACTCGCCTGCCGAGTTGGTATGGGGAGTTCGAATCTCTGCAAGAGCTGAATTCTTTTTTATTAGTTACTTTTTTTCTCCTTTTCCCCTCATTGATCATCGTTGCTTTGCTCCAGAGTATAAAATTATGACTAGGTTAAAAAAAAAATTTTCTTACCAAACACGACTTATAATATTATTAGCCAATTTTGTCAGTTGTGTAATCACAGAGAAAGTCAGACAGAGCAAATGAAAATGAACTAAACTTTCATACAAATAAAAAAAGTAATAAAACAAAACATGACAAATAGCTGAAGCAGAAGATTCCCAAAATATATTTTCAGTAATTTATACAGAATAGATCCAGGTTACTGTAGAGAGAGATGAGCTGTTCCGTTCACACCAACTAAAAGAAATCATTTACATGTTTAAAATTTGATTTATATTTTTATTCCTACTTAACTTAGCAACTGTCTCGTTCAATGAACAGGAATAACTAAAAAGAACAGGAATAAATACAATCACCAGTAAGCGTACCAGTAATGATCAGTTTCCCCACGACATCAATTTTGTAAAATCTTTAGGAAAAAAAAAGGTGATTCCTTAATGACCAGTACTAGGTTTTAAAAAAAGAAAGAAAAAGCTCCGTCTTGGGATTGAACCCAAGACGGACTGAACCCATAGTCTCTGATTGATAACCGCAGATGCCAGTCATTGCACTGCGATGGGTTGGAGGAACTTTTTCCATAGTAGACATCCCAAAACCAAGTAACCCCCATCTGCGAATAAGATCGGGATCTTATTTGCAGACGTCTGGGAATAAGTAGGCCCCTAGGCCTACTTCATTTTTTTTTCTTTTACACAATGCAACAACTGGAATCCAGAATCTCGCACCTGAAGGAAACAGAGGGGTAGGCCTAAATCTAGATTAGATCTTGATCTAAGTTTAGAGAATAAATGCTAAAGTCGAAAATGGGCTTTCGCAAATTTGTTCGTGTCCCTAGATCTAGATCTAGATCTACACTGTAATAGAGTCTAACTAGAGTTGATGAAATAATTGTCACCTCCACTCCACATCGATGTCGAACTGTAACATTAACAAACTTGAATCTTCACACGGTTTTTCCCATTGGAAATACTGACGCAGGATTCTGTTAAGAAATTAAAATAGCAGAGTAATGCGCAATTTTGCAACTTTAGAGCCTATAGTTTCAAGGAATTAAATTTTAAATGGCAATGCAATGCCATCCCATGCAGGAATGTTCTTGTTTTGTCTACAGAACTCTTCTGTGCGGCAAAAGTGAAAATGATCGTCGCTACAGCAGACAACAAACTCGATTTTGAGTGCACAGGAACACGACAGTTGAACAGTTCAATCGCTTTTATTTTTTGCTTCGATGACTTTCAAATTGGTAGAATTGCTATCATCACCTGTCTGTGTCACACTCTCTGTTCTATATACCTGGCGTGTTATGTAATCCTGGCTGTAGTCACGAATCACAGCCAGAGTTACGAAAAATAAGTAAGCCCAGCAGCAGACGTGCATCTTATGAACAGACTAAATTATAGGCTACAAAGCCGTCAGCTTGGAAAATTACTTTTCGCCGCAGAGTAGAATAATAAGAAAAGGGCTTGCACAAAAGTATTCGAATCTGTATTTATAGTTACCATTGCCGAGATGATCAAATTCAAGGGTGCAGATGAACAAAAATTCAAGCAAAAATGGTCTACGATACAGCATGAAGTTCACACAGGATACATACAAAACCTTTTTACATTAATTTACAACAACAGAATATGCATAGCATGAAGCTCGGATGAATGACGGTATAATCTCTTTCAAGATATCTTCAGTTAAAGCAAGGGTTTTCAGCCTGGACGGACGCCAAGACACCACTGGCAGACGTGCTTCTCTGCGGCAATACTAAC
This sequence comes from Onchidella celtica, assembly GCA_963931925.1. NCBI lineage: Eukaryota > Metazoa > Mollusca > Gastropoda > Systellommatophora > Onchidiidae > Onchidella > Onchidella celtica. Next base: position 18,290,141 of record OZ007573.1, on the reverse strand, counting down.
CAGGACTCGCAGATAAGTAGACGCATTTATTTAAAATTCCATTTGATATATGGAATTTTTTATTATTAGGGCCTATTATTTCATATTCAATTTTTTTTATTGTTCGATTGTTTTAGCTTTTCAGTTTTTCCATTTTTTCTCTATTGTTTTTTTTTTTTTTCTTCTTCATCTTTTTTTCCTCGAAGAAGGCTATTGCAGAAATGCTGGCATTTTCTGTGTTCCCTTTTTCTTTGCGTTTCATTGTATCGTTTGGGTAGGCCTATTATTTCTTACGTGAAGCTTTGCTGCTACATACAACGTTTTCTTTTTGCCAATTTTGACATTTTCAGGAAGGGCGGCCGGTATAAGTCTCCGAGGCGAACATAAAGATTGAAAAAAAAAAATTGCTGTTCTGTTGTTTTTTTCTTTTTTCTGTGTGCATGTCTCTCTCTCTCTCTCTCTCTCTCTCTCTCTCTCTCTCTCTCTCTCCCTCTCTCTGCATAAATAATATGTATATTTCTCCCCCTCCATCCGCGAGCGAGTATTTGTATGTGAGGGCAATGGCGCAGCATGGGCGGTTCCATAGGGACGGCTGTCCCGGCCGCAGAGATTCTATGCAGGTTTTTAACATGGCGGGGCGAATAAACATTGCCACGATACATTTTACGGTATTTTTCTCGCTAACTGCGGCCATATAGGGCCTACTGTCCTCATGCAATTCGTATCGGTGAATTACACTGTGCATTCCGTAATTGTTAATAGCGTGATTTCCCTTTAGAAGGTACTGTAATGTTCCATAACTTGCATTAAAAAAAAAACATGATTGAAAAAAAAAAACTTCACAGTTTCACCGAATTGCAACGGGGGCCTACATAATCTCGCTCCTCTTTTCCTGTCCTCGTCTCCGTGAGGTGTGGACCCTATGATACTGGTGCCTGCGTTGCGTAAATTTGAAAATCCACCACCCCCCTAAAGTAGTCCTTAAAGTGCATGAAGATTTTCTGCTCAGAAAGACATATTCTTGCACCTCTACATAATATCTACAGACACTAGTGCTACCGGTACACGTTGTGTTTAGGAAACATGCGGCGGCATCCGTTAGTTGTAAATATGGCGACAATCCGATCACTAAATTAAGATCTGTCGATATCTCGAAATACCGTCGCTAAGTAATGTTCCCGCAAATTTAGTGTTTGCCCACAGAGTTAAAACTTGACACTGTTTCCAGTGTGTGCGTTAGGAGTTCGGTCGTTTGGTGAATACTTGTATTGCTATTCTGACGTGTCGGCAGATTAGTTGTTCAATTGTAATTATGTTGCTAAGGCGGTAGTCATTTTATATCCTTCATTTTTCCGTTTCAACTATAAAGAAACGCACTTCTGAAATTAAGTATAGTAACTTTATACGTAGATAGAATAAGATGAGACAGCTAGCACTTTCAGCGTGCGCAGATTTGGCACCGCCACCTAGCGGCGAATGCGCGAAAGTCATGAACAATGTCACATTTTGCAAAAGCCAAATAGGGAAAACTTTGAATTTTGTTCACAGTTCAGCTATCGTAGAAGGCCTTGATTGACGTCACTTATTTTGTAATTATAACTTCTATCGCTGTGTGAAACCTCTTGCTTTTTTAAGTCGCAGTAACTCTGTAACAAATTCGCATCATTAATTCATCATTATATTACCGAGCATTCTTTTCATGCTATGCGCCAAGGGTCCCGCCCTCGATCAGCGCGGAAACTGTGTGCAAGATATTTTTAGAGGTGCGAAGAGGGGAGTGTCTCATCTTATCGTTTCTAGTATCTTTGGTGTTATGGGCGTATTTCTAAAAAAATTGGCACACTGATAGGCACTTCATTGCATAATTATGCTGCTGAACTTAGTTGAATCCCGGCTATCTCGCTTGCCTGGAAAACCCCTGCGGCTATTTTTAGAAGGGGGAACACGCTGCCGCCACTTGCCGGTAGCCAAGATGGCAGAAGCAGCGTCGCAGCGTGATTTTTCTCAAGTGAACACTACATTCTTAAAGTGTTTTTTAAATGACAGAGGTGTAAGTGTGTCAAAACAAAGAAAACAGGATCTTGTTCTTCTTTGCCAACGAGCAGATTCCATTGGAATAGAGTTAGATCCTGACGGCTTATTGGAAAGTCGAAGCGAAATTGTGGCAGAGAAACTGAGAGTGGGTGTTAAGTCTCTGACACTGCCAACCTTGCTCGAATCTAGCAATGACTTATCAAAGGTCCCGACGTTAAATCCCTTTGATATTCTGCACTACCTCCGTAAAGGACATGACCTCTCTGTAGTGAGGAATCACAAGGATATGGAAGGTTTTCATCTCCACAAAGACGGCTATGTTTTAGACCTGAGCTGTGCATGTCTGTCATCGCCACATGTTGCAATGTTGGCTAAAGTGAAGCCACGAACCAACGCAAAGGATCCACAAACTGGTTTGCCATATTATAGCTGTTGGATCATTTTGTCCACATGCGACACTGAGGAGAGAATACTGTCTGCTTATATGTTGTTGCCGTGGAGGGTATGTACATGTATTATATTTATGTATTATTTAGTCACTTAAAACTCATTTAATGCATGAAGCACATAATTAGATCTACAAAGTGTAACATGTATAATGGCTGGTTTGAAATTGGCTTTATAGAATTAAAATAATATCCACATCTTCAAACAACAACTTCATCCCCCACCCCTCCACCCATTTCCTGCCCCTTATAAAAAAAAAAAAATCTTTTTTTTAAAAAGTGGGAAGCAAGAAAAAACAACAACATAAAACACTGCTCTGAACAGCAAGCTAAATTGTAGGAAAAACATCAAATACAAATATTGTTCAATAAGTTATGTTTCAACAGGATTAGAAATGCAATTAATTAGATAGATCTTTCAAAAAATGGCACTTTTAAAGTAAGCGCAGATGTGACTTCTGAGTGTTAGTGTCATGCACTCAGCTGAAATGCACATGAAAATAAGATTATGAAAGTTACAATTATAACATGATGCTGACTTTTTCTGTTTGTTTTTTTTAATCACACAGGATTGGCGGATTCTGTCGACATGTGACAGCTGCTCTGTTTGAGTACATGTCTTTCAGGGGTGAAGAATCTGTCTCTACTACCTCTCCATCTTGCACATCCATGCCATGTGTTTGGAACCGTCCAAAAAATGTGACAGAACCTGCTGAGCCAGTAGCAATAAGAGATTTAAATACATCTGTTAGTGAAAGGTTAGTTTATTTTCCAAGAAGGGAAAGGACAGAACAGTAAGCAAAAAAAAAAAAACAGAACTTCCCCCACACCCACCCCTCCAAAATTGGACTGTAAGGGAATAATGTTTAGACAGATGACAAGGTTAACTTATAGTGGTTTATTCCATTTATTGTACATGTAATGATTTTCACAAGAATTTTGACAGAATTTGCTCAGAAATATACCAACATAAATGTAATAATTGTAGGCTTACATTTTTTTACAACAACTTTCATATACCCAGTCTGAACATAAGTATATTGAGCAGGCAACGCTAGGACAAGCCAGCAACCCTAACTGGTATGCAATGAGGAATCAAATACTGAAAGCATCTCGTTTCAAAACAGTGTGTCACTCAACAAATCAAGATAACACAGCATCAACTTTCTTAAAAGAAAATACACTAGACTCTACACATCTACCAGCACCCATTCAATATGGTAAAAAAAATGAAAACAGAGCACGAAATCTGTTCTTTCGCAGCCATCAGATAAAACACAAAAAATGTAAACTGGAGCTGAGGTGCAGTCTATGATTGCTCTGGTTTTTGGAAAGGCCTTAAATGAATTTGGCATGTTTTTAGCATTTAATTCCTGACAAGGCCAGATAATAAGTTCTGAAAAACATTCATCAAGGAAAAGAACCCATGCAATAAAAATTCGTGAAACATGACTCTTTGAAATTCCAAACTGGTAAGCTAAAAATGTGACATCAGTCCCCCTTCTAATTCTAACAAGTGTCAATAAAAATTCTTCAAAATAAGACAATGATGTTCGTGTTCTTGCTTTTGATTTTTTACAAAACTTTTTAGTTCCATCCCATAGTTTCAAACTGCTGATGAAAGGTGAAATCCAAGAAAAAATAAAATGTAATGTTGCAACAGTTGGAATACCTGTATAATAAAAACAATTAGAATCATTTTTTTCAATATGTCCAATAAACCTTTCCCTTTGTATTTTTTTAAAAATTAAAGGTGAAATTTGTACAGCATTGTGGCAGCTGTCACATTAAATTCCTTTTGATGTTGGCTTTGGTATAGTTGGTGTGGGTGCCTCCTCCTTATCCTTCAGCAGAATATCAAAATTTGGAAAAGTTCTGTCGAAGGAGAAGTTCAAAATTTCCGAGCCATCAGTAGGTCTACCTCCAGGCAGTGTTGTCGATAATGTGATTGTTTCACTTGTCTCTGTAACAACAGTGTACATTATACATATGTAGATGTGATTTTTTAAAATTTAAATCAGTATGTTTTAGGGTTTGGCTATCTTGATAGATATTTCTTTTAAATTTATTACAGTAATTTATGTTAAAATAATTAACTATTGCATGAAATCATTAACCTATTATAATGTGTTAAATGGCGTGATATATGCTATTCCATTTTGTTACTGCTCACCACATTATTTATTATATCATGTTGTTGTTGCTTTTGTTTTCTCATCACTTCCAGCTGTTCTCCGTTTATCCTTGAAGACTTCACCCAATGGTCTTTTCTCTCAATAATAATCTCTTCTTTCCTGTATACTTTTCTATCCCTATCTGGCACTCACCTTCTTCATCTGCACATGATGAGCTACATGTTCGTTTTGATGGAACATCTCTTTCTTTTGGTGGTTTCCTTCTTTTCAGTGGTCTGTCTGTCTCACATGCCGAAACTGGATCTTTGCAGCCTTCATTGAAGTGCTGTGAATATATAGCATAACGCAGACATCAGATCTAGTGTTAACTTTACCAGTTCAAAATCTAACGACAGGGAAAACAAAAATAATATCAATAACAGTCACTATTAATATTATCCAGACCTAATCCAGATTCTAACTGAAGTGGGTCACGAATCAACAATAGTTTACTTAAACTGAAACACTTCTAGAGTTCTAGAAGTAAGCTGGTCCATAAAGGTAAAAAGTCAAGTTTCACGTCATTTTTGCAACATTAATATTATTTTCACACAATCCTCCCCTACACTTCAACACATCTCTCACCTTGGAGCACACATAGAGATAAGCTGTTATCTTGTCAATGTTGAGCTGTGCATGCGGCCGATTACACAGCCGTATCCATTCTAAACATCTTTCCTTCTGTGTCTTTGGTTGGGGAAAACGTATAAATTTAACACCTTGCATATGGGGTCGATCATTGTAACGGCTGTCGCTGTTACAACAGCCCCAAGAGCATCGCTTTAAAGGCATTGTATCAACGCGTCTTAGAATCTTACTGACGCTAACCAAGCGGTCGAGCACACATGTGTAGCCAAGCGCTACGACAGTGTACCCCCTTCTAAAAATAGCTTGTCGGTTTTCCACTCGCCGCGGCATCGGGAACAGGTCTAGTAATCCAATCAAGAAAAATCGTTGCGCATCCAAGGGACGTAATTCCGAATAGTCAGATTGAGGGTAAGTAGCGTGTGTGCCCGCCCACAGAATCAGTAAACAGTTGGCACCTCCGCCCAAATTGGCAGCAGTCTAAGATCGTTCGAAACGCTTCCTTGACATGTTGTCGCACAAAAAGTCGATCATGGGTTGCCGTTGTCCACCTTGGTTGACCCCACTTTTTACATTTACTGTGATGAAAAAAGAACTCAGCCAACATAATTTCCATGAGTCACTATTGAAGGTCAAAGAGCCGCATGTGGCCCTCGAGCCGCGTTTGGCCGCCCCTGACGTAAGGCAATTTTAAGAGGTAACAAAGTGATGTCATGTCAAAACTTGAGTTCTTGCCACGAATGGCATCCTAAACCATTTCTAAACATTGGCTTAAAATCACTCTGCATCCAAAGTATTCTTGAAAAATACTCTCTAATCCTCATCTCACCCATGACCGAAAATACCACTGTTCGGAGACAGGATACAAAAAAACAACAAAAAAAAAAAAAAAAGAAAAAAAAAAATAGAGAGGTTCAGACATGATTACAAACCAAACAAAAACAGACAAAAAACCCAAAGATTTAGACAGAAAATAAATGTAGAAAATATTTACAGTCACATTTGACACAATTTATGAGTAAAGGACACAGAAAACAACTTCAAGTGAAGAAAAACATCATACAACAGTGGAAAACAGATAGCGTTTTGATGAGCAAACAGACCAACCAATGAAGTTCATCTATACTCCCTTTTTGCAAACACCTCCTAGTGTCAACTTTCCCAGTTTTTTAGCCCGTGGAGGACTTTAGTGATATAGAAAATAGTGTAGTTTGTTTTCATTGTTTTAGAATTATATATTGATTATGCATGTATGTATGTTATACCATTTTTAGAGATGTATGCAAAGTATGTCAATTTATTTTCTTTCTTTTTAACCGTCCATCATACTTCTTATTTGATGTTTACTCCATGATTGTATGTGAATTTGTAGATCCACAGGCTTTAGCTGAATATCCTTTTATTTGTACACTATGCCATTGTTATATACATTACCTTTGGTATTTATGAAGAGTTTCAGTCACTTATTGTATAATTCTTGTTGTTCGTTTCTAACGTGGGATTTGGCAATGAATAATTTTTCTCTATTTGCAACCTTTAAGCATTTAAAAAAACTTTTTTCCATCTTTTAACTTTAAGGCCGTCACATGACATTTACTAATCATCAACGAAACAACTAATGCATCAGAACCATACAAACACTAAAATAAAATAGACAAGAGTTGAGTGGTTATTTTTTTAAAATTCTGTGTATTAATATATGGATACAAGTATCGCACTTGGGTCAGCATTAAAAACCAAGAACAACAATGATTAACAACAGCAAGAGTTTCGGGGGAAAAAAAAACATAGCACATGTACTGACAACAACAGCATTTTGTCCACAATAATAATGTAATGGATAATTTAAAAACAGTTCACAGTTCCTTTGTCTCAATTCAAGGAAACACAATTAAATAAAAAGGGAATATCTGGATAAAGTGTATGAAAATTGTGTTTGTTTAGATGGACATATTTGCCAACATACTGTCGAGGAGTCAATACAAATTATTTAAAGTAATCCTTCCCTTTCTCATTTTTAACAAATGCTTGTTCAACCCCAAACTAAACTGCCAAGTGGATGCAAGTTAAAAGTCCTTACTGTGACAAATTCTATCTAAAATGCAACCAAAATGAAATTGTTTTGAAAATGTTATCCTATATATCTTTTGCTTTTTTTCATACACAAATACCAGTCAAATGTTTCATTTTAGTAACCTGGATCAAAGAACGTCCAATACTACATACTTTCCTTGCTTGAATTAAAAAAAAAAAAAGATTCCAATAAATGAAATTACAAAAAAAAAAAAAAAAAGCCTTTACAGCAAACACATTAGATACATTATATAGAAATAAAACAACAAATAATATACTATACTGTTAGTTGCACTAGATTATAACAGCTGGCAAATTTCCCAGCCCTTTACATAAAACAAAAAAATATTGTCCCTAATGAATGAGGAAACAACTAATTGCAAAATAAAACAATAATTTGGGATCATCACATCAACCTTGGGGTTAAAGAGAGAGAAAATTAGATCTTTTAACTCTAAAACAACACTAAAGCTGGATATACCTGTGAGTGAGCCACAAAAATAATACAAAAAGAGCATATCCTGCACAAGTAATCATTTTTCTGCCTTTGTATAACACAGAAATATCAATGGATCATATCCTTCTAAATGTCACAAACCTGACCTTCCTATCATTAATTCTCAACAGTAACTTGATAGTGGAACCCATCACCTATTCAGACTATCTTCAAAGCATTAACTCGATCAACGGTGACTATATAACAATAATATAACCTTTTGCCGCCACACACTTAGAATATACCAGCTTTTTTGCATCCCCAAAGCACACATGCTCAGTAAACTTGAAAATTAACTCTCTCTCTTCAATAGCCCTTGACATCTTGTGTTCAATGAGTCATAAAGTCAACTGTAAACATTTCACAGGGGTTTAGGGTTAAATGGAGTGATGAAAATAAACATAAAAATGAATGTTACACATATGAATGTTACAGGTGTGGCTACATGAACTGCTGCTGAAGTCATGCATACATGCATGTTTGTAAATATTTCTTTTCAAATGAATGATTCAAGAACTGTCAAAATTATACTACATAATGGATTTGCAATTGCAAAAAGTATGTTTATGGGTTGTAACAATAAAGCAAAGAGAAGGGTCTTTATATACATAATATTTATACTGCAAAGTAGCCGATTATTGATTTTCTTTTTTTTTTTTTAAGTTGAAGGCAAGAAATGTTACTCAATATCATATTCTGGTACACTGACTGAAAAGTACTCTTGATGCAAAAATTTATATCATCATAGTCTTGAAAGCGACAGAAGGTAAAAAGAGGAATTATAAGGGATGAAATGGATGAAAATGATGACTAGTTGAACTGACATGCAAAGAAAAAAAAAGTTTCTTGCATGAGCAAATGCGCTGCATGGATGCTGATGAGCATAGAAAATAAGTAATTCGATTCTCTCATAAAACCTTTCTCCTGAGGACCTTTCAAGAGTTCAACACCTCCCGCAACCCCACCTCAAAGTTAAATTTCTGAAATTAAAAAACAGCACAAGCTTCCCTGTTCATCACTTTGGGCCTAATACTACTGAAGAGACTGCAGACACACACAGATGTGCACATCACTGAACTCATGACACACTTAAAGTCAAGTCATAGTGATGAAATTCCAACACCTATACAAAACTGAAAGATGCAAAATGCACTGATTCTTCCATTTCAGTTTGTCACTATAATATATATACAACACAAAGCTCTCAGTGGATGCTTGACCTAAACATGAAAATTTCATGTCATTCAATAATAATATATTTCAATTCAAGCAAGACAATTAATTATTCGTCTATATTACATTTTTCGGTAAACAAGAAACAAACCTAAATGTAAAATTCATATTTCAATACATACTTTTATGGAGTTTTAGAGGACAGGAATGCAAATTTGATAATGAACAAGTTTTGCTGATCTCTTGAGAAAGTCATGATACTGATTAACAAAGCAATATCAGCGTATACTTGATGGAGTATAAAAGTCAAAATTAGCTCACAGTTTTTTAACAATGCAAACTGATTAAAATGTGTGTAAAAACAGCTAAAACTAAGTCAACATGGAAGAGCTACTTGTAAATAAACTGAAATGCAAATAACAGCAATAAAATCGGTAATTCAAAAACCATCAATGTCTGAATTGTTTTCATTTTTTAGCAGGTACACACTGTGAATTGCGGAAGTCTATTCATTGAAAAAGAAACAAGGTTGTTGAAGAACGGAAGAAAACATCTGGTCTCAGCAGTCTTAACATGTTATATGTTGTCAGACATAGATAAAAGTTGTTTTCATTGTGACATCTTCACTAACGAAGGGGATCTTCTGAGTAAGGGCCATATATAACAGAAATTTAATGTGATGTTGAAGAAATAAACAAAACAATTACCAGTACATTATCATCCATCGACTAATCTGAAAATCTTCTTGAGAGAGAGGCTGTTATGCATTAAAGACCAAATATCAAGCTGGCTTGCTCTACTGATCACCCTCATTGGAAAAATTGTCTTGCCTCTTGCCCACAAAGAGTACCAAACAGACTCTATGTCTACAGTTCCAAGTACTGTTAAGACATTTGAAGAATTACATTGTCAAAAAAAACAAAACAACAAAACTAAGCATAATACAAAGAATATTGTATTAAAATGGAAGCTGTAAATGACAAAGGAAGAACCAGATTACTTAAGAATTCAAATAAACAGAACTAAAATAAAACTTTAAAATACTAGATGTCATTGCTATGTCAAGTGTGATCCCTACTAAAATTGTTTCAGCAGTGGCATTTCAGTTCCTTGAGAAACAATTTATTGTTCCATATTTGATCCTTAAAAAAAAAAACAAACATGTGAAAACTTTAAGCACTTAACATCTAGAATGGTTGAAAAAAATGCCTGAAGGATGCCCTTCCATAATTACATTATAATTTTGATGAATGAAAATTCACATCACAGCCAAAGACTTATCAGCTTCACTGAAATGTTGATGTCATGTGCTAGAAGTTAGTCTGAATGCATTGAGACTCAGTCACTGGAAATATTGTGCTCTAAACTGTGCTGTAATTTTAAATAACAAAATGTCACTTAAGATGATTTTCTTATCAATGCTGCTTGCAAAAATTAAAAAAAGGCCACTGTAACTGGAATTCCCCAAGACTAGCAAATAAAAAAGTTAATACAACCACTAATCTGAATTCACTGAATAGTGCTACCAGTCTGAAATTGATAACCTCACAATGCCTCATCACTGTTTTGCTGGACACCACTCAAAAAGTGAAATTTTATAGAAACTGGATTACAGAAATCCCAGCCAGCATCACTACGTCAATCAGAATGTAGATTTCCTAAGATTGGTAGGATTACCAAAGGGGCCGGTTCCCTACATCAAACTCACGTCGGTGCAAAATCGTAATTGATGGAGCTACAGAGAAACAATGTCATTCTTATGTGTAAACTTGATGTCAGTCCTATGTGTTGGATTTCTGCACAGCTGCTAGCTGGGATATTTATGTTTGTCAAAGAAATATCCACTTTCTGACGATCACAACACATAGCTATCGAAATAACACACCACAGCAGTTTACAACGTGTTTAAATGGATTGCTCATGCCTAAATCAAGCTCAAGTGTTGCCGTGGCCAAGGAGCATTTTAGCTACAACTGCAAAGCACGGCATAGGAATAAAATGGCCCATCAATAACATAAACCTATCAAACTGCGGGCTGGAAAATCAGAGCAGCTCAGCAGAGCAAACTGTCACTGGATGAGGTATCACTTCCATCCTGTTTATATGGGATTGCCCCACATCTCAATTTTCATTGAAAATTTGTATTGTGTGAAACAAAGATCAAATTCAACACATGTATTGAAGAAGATGAGAAACTCATGAAAACTCTTTCCTTGACAATCAAAATATCTTTTCATAGAAGATATTTACTATCTTCATGATTTCTTTTCAGTAGAGATGAAAATTATCATCTTGTGAAAAGCAGAGGCATAACATTTCTCAATTATTACGACCTCTGAAAAGTACTGGGCTAGACAACAACTTTTTACGGTCAGATTCAGTGAATATAATTTTAATAGAAACACAGATAAAGACCAAAAAAAAAAAAAAAAATTTGAACACCTAACCATATTCTAAAAATGCAGGAAAAAAACCCCAACAAAACAACAACCCACAACTGACATCACAACTGTTTTGTGCACAATATTATCAAGGAATAACTGACATTTTGAAAACAATATCATATATCCAATTAGAACTAACTCTTTACCACTTGTTGCTGTCCTCCTAAACAGCCCATTTTTTTTAAAAATTAAAAGCTTTGCTTTCAAGTGGTAAAAGGTTAAAACTTTCCTTATGATGTCACAAGTACACAAAGAGCCAAGAGCAATGGTTCCCAACCTCATTTAGCTGAGTGGATTAAATTATGTGATGCTGTGATGAAACTTTTCATTCCAATATTGTGACCGCTATGTTCACAGGACAGAAGTGTTTACATTTCACAAGATAAACTGACATTGATTTCTTGCCTGCATTTTGTGCAGCAAAATACCATCACCGAACAATGGCATTGTTTGTTGCTTTTATGAGACAAAATCAATTTTCACTTGAAGCATTCATGTTATTTCTTGTTGTCATCTTTCTTGATCAAATCAAAACACCTTTGGTTTGCTGACAAGTAGGCCCTACAAGGAAGGTTCTGTCAATAAATCCTTTTACCTCTACATGTATTTGGTTCTTGCTCAAAACAATAATTCCGTTTGAGTCCAAAAGCAGTTACAACAATTTGCACCTGGAACAAAATCACAATTTCAACACTGCTCTTCTTGAGATACCTAGAGATACACTGTAAATAGGCAATCTTTCATCAATGGCTATAGGACCATTAACAAAATAATTTCAAAGAGTTCTTCCTAGGACATCAGAAACCAAGAAGCATACCTTCATCTTCTGAAAAGTTGGAGGTTGAGAACTACTGACCCCAGCAAGTAACAGAAGTATCACAAATGTGTTTTCTACAAAACATATCACATATCATAAGGTGGGTGACACAAATAACATTAAAAACAATGTGCTCAAATAAAAAAAAAATTCACAGGCTTTAAGTGCGAATGTGGTGATGGGGAAATTAACACCACAAAACTCATTTGGATCAATTTAAAGGAAAGGTGAATAATGGGTAAAAATTGCTGAGGAATTTCTTGGGCTGGGAAGTGGGGGTTTTAGGCTGCTGTGTGGTTTTCACATTTAAAAGATCACTGATAAGAATGGAAAGATACACCTTTAAAAGATGCAAAAAATAAGGGAAGACCATCTTCTTACATCAAAATTGGGTATTCCAGCCTCTATTAAGTTAAGAGCTGTGACTGTCTAATGCCTTTCTCAGGATATTACAGCAGGGTCAAAATGATCTGACAAATACCATTTTGTATTGAAGTATATGCTTCACTAGTATAAAACAGTAAATAACCATGTCTATAATTTTACTTTTCACTGTTTTGATAATGGTTAAACTGCTAAGTAACATATTATAACAGGAGTTCAATAAATAACATTAATCCATGCTCGATTCTCAAGATAAAACACAGTAATGGCTTTGAATTGTATTTTGAAATAATACAAAAGCACAAAAATTTCTGCATGCTATTTAGCACTTGTACTGCTAAGACAATAATACGTTGAAGGGTTCAAATGCTTTCCCCTTGGTCAAGCATTTATTTCGTTGAGTAAGTTATGAAAAGGCAAAGTTATCCTGTTCTTTTACAAACAAAATAAATGACAGAAATGGAACATTGCTGCATTCAGACGTGGAAAATGGCTCTTTGAAATGCAACCTGGCTAGTATGCAAATTCCTGCCAGTACCTACACCCTCCACTGGCAAAATTTTCCATCTCCTGAACTCCTACACATAGTCAATAGAGACACAGTAATAATACAGCTGAAGAAATCTCATCTGTGTAACAGCACCTGGCCATGCAGGAGGTAGAAATATGTCTATGATGGAAAGAAAAATTACAACTTGAAAAAAAAAAATAGTGCAGACCTACACTCACTACAGTTCATTGGTTCAGCGCAAGAAGTAGTTACCATCTCTTTTGTGAAAATTGAGATAATTACTTCATACGCTGAACCAACAACTCTCAATGGTCAAACTTAGAAATCTTCCATCTTTGCTCCGCCAATTTACTTTAAGCCAACACTACCAGGGAGAAAGGTAGTTGTGACTGCGACAGAAATAAAATTTCAGTTTTTAAAGTTTCTTAGTTACCTTTGTCACATGTAATCCTGCAGCTTGATTTGTGATGAGATTAAATTCTGAATGCATATATAATATGCTAAAACATTTTTCCTCTATCGCCAGTAAATGATCTTTCAATCTCCAAGACAGCGAAAGACGGTTGCATGAATATATTTTAATCCGTACCATGATGAAAAACAAATTAATTCATCCTATACAAATGTACATATGTATAATTGTATGAACTGGCTAAATTCCTCTCACCATAAATGTGTTCAGTTTGAACAGATGATGACAAATTAAAGTCAAGAATAACGTAGTGTCACATAACTGCCATATTTGACTGATTTGTATCAAATTTGACATCTCTCTGGGCGAAATCACCATTCTTTAGTATGTCTGCTAGGAAATGCAAAACTCACAGCCCAAAAATGCTGATTATTTTGCAAAATGGCTATATGCCAAATCATAATTATGGTTTTAATGCCAAAATACAATCAGACTGTATTTTCAACACCCTTCTGTATTATCATTCATTGCTTAAATCTGACAGAATGTGCTGCAACTTTATAAAAAAGCCAACAAGAACATAACAAAACAAATAATGTTGTATAAAATGCTTACAAACAAATTAATAAGCCTTCTACTTCAGCAAATCAAATATGGCATGCCATACGTTTAAAAATAAAGGCAAAATAAATACAGAAAGAATTGTTCAAATTGGGTAAAGGGAAGCAACTGATTTCGTTTTCAACAGGACTACACTGCTAATACTTCCGTTACTGAATTATTGCCCTTTAATCGACTCCTGTAGTTCACAGTGTGTTAATTAATTGACCGCAAGCATTTTACAATAACCAATAGGAGTGGAAAATAACTATTGCAAAGGATAATGTTAAAGGTTTATTTCATCCCAAAATGTTGTGCCATACAAATAACAATGTCACTTATAAGAAGAATATCACAGCCATAGGGGGATTTTTGTACAATACCCTTAAAACAGGTAAAGTCCTAAACTCATTTTCTTTAGCATCTAAGGATACTGATATTTGAACTCTGGCAGAGAGAAAAAAAAAAATCCCAGCAAATTTCAAGAAAAATTCCTTGATGTCCAACTTGAGAAGAATTCCATGGAGCTCTTCACTTGGAACAAGATGCTTTTGAAGTACGATTTAGTGGTCTCCAACATACAAAATTTTGGCAAAAGGTTAACAACCAAACTCTTCTTTTCCAATGGAATTGTAAGATGGCAAGTCAAGCAGAAAACCAAGTTCCTGGAAATGATAAACTATCCTTTAATGTTGAAAACCTCGGATAAAACATGAAGACCACTGACGGCAAACTGCAGAAATTCTTTGTTCCATTATAGTACTGAAAGTGTTCACAGTTGTCACACACCAAACTAAAGCCACGAACAGGGAAACAAAATCATGATCACACCACTATCTTGATTTGTATGCCTTGAAATTGGCGGCAAGGAAACTTCATATCACCATATCTGAAGATATCAGATGATGGTGAGTATTAATGACGTTTCATGTGCAGGGAAAGGTGATCCGAGCGGGAGAAGGCTCGTTCGCACACCTGACACTTGAAGGGCTTGTCCCCTGTGTGCTTACGGAAATGGCGAGTCAGCTCATCCGAGCGAGCAAATCTCCAAGTACAGCCCTCCCAGGTGCAGATATAGGGCTTCTCTCCTGAAAAAGTAATAAAATTAAAAATGAGAAAATTGCTGTGCCATTATGCACTAAATGCACTGATTAAAAAAAACAAAAACAATCCAGCCTTTACCATGAAAAATGACCAGACAAGGTATTGGTTTACCTTTGATGAATGTGAACTGATAAAAGTGATGTTTCCGAGAGACAGGGAAATACAGTGTAACTATTCATCATACTTTTTAACCGCTCCAAGAAAATCTTAACCATTTAGACTGTTCTTAAGTTTAGCACAGTGAATGCTTGAAATAATACTGTCTTGAGTCAGGAAATGGGCACTTCAAGCATAATACACTTTACATACTGCTGTAGTCATAATTATGTACATTGCAGGAGATTCAGTATCAGCATCTAGAAATACTTAACTAGTAAACTTATATAATCTGACAAAAAACTGATGATGCAATGGCCATTGTGTATCTGATTGCTCAAAGTTTAGGGTAAAAATCATTGCTCAATCTGTAACAGATTTGCTTCTGCATCATACTGTGCTGAATTCATAAACATACATGTACTTCTTGAAGTGGGTTATATGGTTGGTGTTTCATACCTGTGTGAGTCCTCCTGTGGGCTTTCAGGTGAGAACTTTTAGTATAGACTTTGTTGCAGCCCTCGAAGTCACAACTATGAACACGGCGGGCTTTCTGGCTGTCCATGTCATCATAAATGTCTTCCATCTTTTGATGGATCCGTGGCATTTGGTAGCGGATCAGCTTGGGAGTGGAGTCAATCAATCCATTGCCATTGCTACTATTCAGGCACTTGAACTGCCTGTCAGGACAGAATTAAAAAAGATAAATTTAAAAATCAATCTTATCAAAACTCCAATAAGATAACCTTACCATCATAGAGCAAAAATGCTGATCATCCATGGACTTTGAATGCATTTGCTGTGAAGGAGTTGCATACAGCTAATACAACATTAAAATTTCTCATATACACATTTTTTTTTATTCTTGCCGACATTTTAATTGCAAATAGCAGTGTGGTTTACAAGCACAATAATGGGGAAAAACTAATGGCTCCGAACATAGAAATGAGTGAAGGCATAATTATGGATTTTCATGTGCAACATCAAAACCTTGAAGGATTTAAAGTTTCACACTGATCATTATATTCTCTGTTCTACTGATTACCAATAATTCACATTGCCAGAGACATGCAGGTACAGACTGTATTTAAATTATTGATCAGGTATTATACCTTGACTGCACATTCAGGATGACGAGTGAAAAATGCCCTGTCAGACTATATGAGTTATGCATTATTAACCTTACCATGGATCTTACTGGTTGTTGACCATGTTAAAAAAGAAATGGTTTGAGAAATACAGTCTGGCGTCATCAAATTTTTTGTAATTAAAATATAATAAGAGATCTGTGTTGAACTGTTTCAAAATAAAAGTAGACTTACTCTGAAGCCTCTTTGATCCTGCGTAAAGAAAGCAGAGCTGCCGAGCCAATCTTGTTTACCGACTCCAGAGTCACATTGGGATGATCCTCAGGCTCTGCAGAAACAAAAAGAAAAATATGACTGTTTTACATTGATACTGTGGTGGCTTCCAATGCTGTGCCCAGTTCATGAGTAAACTGCTCAAATGTAACCAAGAACTATTATGTGAGTGGATCTGGCAAAATCAGCCTCAAGGTGAAAGACCGAATTCCCGAGAAAACCCTCCAAAGGGTGAAAAATTTTCAATGGAAACTGAGATTTGCTTACAAAATGAAAGATTAGCCATTTTTCTGCATTCAGTCAAAATATTTTGCTTGAAATATTTGACATAGATTTTTTAAAGACATATAAAACTTTCTCCTTAGGTGATATCCACTGAAATATACAGAAAATTGCATTCTTCAAATAAATCAGATACCTTCCCTACCCAAGTGAAAGTTAAGAAAGTTGAAGTAAAAAGCTAAGTTTATTGATGCTCAATGAAACAGTGGCACGGCCCATGGATAGTCCTCTGAAACCAACACCATAAAGTTTATGATCTACAAACATCAAAAACAAAGTGTTGGCTGCTCTCTAGATGTCACAGCATTTTCTTGAAATCAGTTCAGAAATTTAGAAAGTCATTGAGTTTTACCTTATTTGGCCAATTGAGAATGTGACAGAAGGTCACTGGGCTGCAAAATTTTGTCCAGTGTCATATTCCCTGCATGTAAAGGATGTGATTCAACACGGAAATTTCCCAAGATAATAACTCCAAGTCATCTTCCCACTACAGTTTCTAAACATACTTTGAACCACTGATTTCTGATGTTATTTCACAAGTTAGACCCAGAAACAATTTGCCCAAAACTACATTTGTCACCACGACCTTCAGTCAAAGTCTCAACTGCTCTATCCTGGCAGCATTTTTTTGTGAACTGTAAATTCGTGATCACACTTATACTAGTGTACTATTTGTATTTCATTTGATTTGCATACGCAGAGTACAGTCTTTCCCGGTTTGGAGTTCCTCTGACGGCATTCCACCCACAATTTCCGACCAGCAAAAAGTTCCTCCCCTTAAGATTTGAAACTCTTCCAGCCAAATGCAATGGCGGACCTATATTTTTGGGACCCTGAAGCTTGAACTGTTATGGGGCCTCTTCGCAACCAGCAAAAATAGGTCAACATCCGAAATTCACATTTAAAAAAAAGTTTCTTCAGGGCTCTTCCAAGATAAGAAGCTTCATTAGTTTCCTAGTGGATCCGCACTAGCCAAATGCCTCCTGTCTGAGAATCCCTGATGTCTGACTTACCACGTTTTGTGATCCTCAAGTCCAGGCCCTGTTGTGAGTCAGACCGGGAATCGTACCTGTCCACTCGTCTGACTAATGACAGGTCCACGGGCTCGCACTGATCCTGAAAATTCAGGAAAAAAATCATAGTTTAATACACAGCCACACTGTCTCAGCCTTGCAGTGGGTGTTCCCTGTTTGGTGATGGTGGTAAGGAAATAATTATATCAAGATACTACTCCTTGCAGAGCATGTCCACAGAAAATGTTCATATACAAGGTGTGTCCAAGAAGTTTGGATTCTTAGGCAGAATTTCTTATGTGAAAATTGATTTATTTTTTTTTTCAGATCATACTCTTCAAAACTACCAATGAATAGAGGATCGCATCGTTCTTGTATTCGGCCTATAAACACGTGGCGAGTAATCGAATGGCGTCGGCTCGAGCATTTGCTGTAACAAAGCATTTAAATAAATTTTTGCCTATAGATCCAGACTTTTGAGACGGTATGCGGTATCCCGTATCTTGCCATTGACAAGACAACACACAAGCATAATAACCCAACTGATAAAAAGTACCCTGTAGCACTGTTAGTTTCCGTAAAACATGGATGTGGCATAAGTAAATCCACCAACGGCTTCAAATAATGATTGAAAGAAACAGCGGTTCAAGTTGTCAACGATCTGGGGAATATAGTTTTGAATTTGCTGGTCTTGCGAGGCAGGCAAAGGTGAACACAAACTTCACCTTCCACCTGTTCACCTGGGCATCGTCCATCCACTGCAGGGTGTAGCCCTCCGACAATGACTTCCATTCCTTCCTGTCTGATGTCTTTCTCATCCATGCTGTTCACCCTCTTTTTTAAATATCATCCTGCCATCCTCTTTAAGAATCAGAATATCTGCCCCAACTATTTTGTTGTTGATGTTGTTGGTGCTTGCTTCTTAAACAGACAGTTTCATTTGTCAAGATTAGCTAACATTCCAGGCTACATAAGACGAGTGCTAATTTCCCACAAAGTACTTTAACAGTTCTGGAAGTGGTGCAGAGTAAGCGCATCCCCCTTTCATTTTCATCTTCCTTTTCAAGAACGAAATCTACTTTGTCGTATCAGCAATTCTGCCATGCTTTGGAAACATGATTGCGTCATGATTTAAAGTAGGCTTAAACTTTACCTTCTGTTTCTTCCTTCTTTTAAGCCCCCCCCCCCTTCCCTCCCCAACCTCCCACTACTTTCTTCCCATACCCACATTCACCCTAATAAAAAAAAAATATCTTTAAGTTCTAAAATGTGTGATTACGACAGTTTTTGCCGTTATGAAGAGTTCAAAACAAAACCAAAGCAATAACAGAA
Organism: Onchidella celtica; assembly: GCA_963931925.1. Classification (NCBI taxonomy): domain Eukaryota; kingdom Metazoa; phylum Mollusca; class Gastropoda; order Systellommatophora; family Onchidiidae; genus Onchidella; species Onchidella celtica. The sequence continues at coordinate 18,270,825 of OZ007573.1, read as the reverse complement.
ACGTGTCCACGCCACACGGGTGTCTTTAAAGTGAACAGCCGTTGCAGGCATCTGATACGGCTACCTAAGCATTAAGTGTATTACGGCTACCTAAGCATTAAGTGTATTATATTATTATTATTTTTTCTCTAAGCTCCCAGATGCAATAAAAAGCTTCATTCGGTAGCTGAAAGATCGATTGGCTAAAGTTTGAAATACAAGCTCGGAAATATGTAAGCCAGTGGTTCTCAATGTGGGCGATTTTGATTTCCAGGGGGCCATCTATTGGGGGGGGGGGGGCATGAATGGAGAACGATTTGAAGGCAAATACATGGCAGTCACTAACTTATTGAACAACACATAGCAATGGATTGTATGGATAGAAAAAGCCATTTTTTTGTCTATACTTGGTAAAGATTCCGTTTTGTTTTATAATGAATAATCAACACACGTATTATCATAAATGTTGCTTTGAGAAACAGAACATTATAATTTGTGTGTTGTCTCTTTTCTTGTGAAATGTATCCATTGGGTTTGAGTATGGATATATTTGGGGGAAGGGGGGGGGGGGAGAGAGAGAAGAGACACTTTTGAGCGTAAGGGGGCGGCTGAATGAAAAAAGTTCAGAACCACCGGTGCAAGCAAAATACTTAAACATCATTAACCCTTAAAAGGCGAGTGGCTGGAGGGCGCTTCTGGCTGGGTCCCATCGTTCTGTTATAAATGTTCTGTCTCTCGTCTTGCTACCTCCTAGCACAATGTGACCGTTGTCAAGTTGACGTGCTTTTCTCTATACTCAAACTTAACCCTCGAGAGAAAAAAAATCCACCCACACATTTCATATAACAACAACAACAACGCACATTGTACCCCTTTCTTCTCCCTTTTCGGCTCATTTCCTGTCGAAAAGCCATGAATAGAGTTCTGCCCCGAAACTATGCCATACATTTATTGCACCTGGAGCGCAGCATCATTTTTACGGAAAGGGATGAAATTCCGTGTAATAATCGTTATTAGTCCACTCTCCCCTCCACCGTTGTCCTCGGAAGACCTTGCATCGCATGTGAGCAATGAGGTCAAATAAATAATAAGACAATTATGCATAACTATTCACTTTGCACTATGCACTTTAAGATCAGTCAAGTAGTCGCCAAACTTCTCGGTGAATAGGCTTTTTCTGTTGGTGGGCCTACATTGTGGAACAACACCAGCGTTGGCACAACCAAGAAAAGTGAAAACATCGTCACATTTAAAAACAGGCTCAAAACTGACTTATTCACGACTGCTTTCACTGAAACTGAAGAATGTCCCGTTTTGGTCTCGGAGATTTGAGGATGAAGGTTGATCAAGTGCTTGCTCGTGTGTTTGAGTGGGAGCATGATCAATTGATCTGATGTTAACCCTGTTTTTAATTTGAGTTCAGCGCGTGAGAGCACATCGTGTTTTGTGGATTTGAGCGCTTTAAAGTTAATTATTACATTACATGTTCGCACTGTAAAAAGGATTATTGAGGAAACGCCTGGTTTGTGCAGTACAACAGTTTGATCACACACATCACCAAAGTAATGTGGGATTCCTTGTCTAGATGAATGCTAAGCTCGGGCTTAACTATCACGACATTTTCTTCAGTCCTGAGCAAGAAAGGTATCACAGTCAAAATATACTGCCAGCAAAATGTACACCCAAGTCATAGTGAAAGAAGCTGACTGTGTCTGACCGGGCTTTGTATGACGGGGTCTTCCCGGATTTACTAAGAAAATATAGTAACTTATGGTGTGCACTGCTTGTATGCCAGCATCTGACTGTGTCTGATCAGGCTTACTGATCTTGACCAGCATTCCTTCCACTGCGCATTTTTTTTTTAACGTATGAAAAAGTAAAACCCTTTGCCTTCGTATAATAATTTGTCGACAGCATCCGTTCCGCTCCGCTCCTCACCGCTGTAGAGGCAAAGATAGTTTTTCACACATCATTTTCCGCAAAAAAATAGCGGAGCTGGGGCTCTGCAGACAAAATCACCGGTCACTTTATAGCTAATTAACCCCTTAGAGACGGGAATATTTTGGATGTTACCCATCTAGAACGACAGGGCTTCAGAGGACAAAAAAATGATAAGGTGTTTACAACACCATAAAGATGTGCCATTGATATGTACAGATCCACAGATTTTATGGAACAAGCACGGCGATTGGCTACAAGACCATAACACAACTAATCAGAACTGCTTTCTCAATGGGCCGATAATCGGCCCGTTCGTCTTTTTTCACCATACATGTAATACAGAAGGGCCGACGATCGGCTCCATCGTCTTTTTGACTGTAAAATAATTGGGCCGATCATCGGCCCTATCGCCTTCGAAGGATTGAGGCCAAAATTAAACTAACTAACCAAAGTTAATGACAGTCATACTTACTTTGTCATCCGAGTGGTGAGACAAGGCAGGTGAGTACGATGGAGAATCATAGGCCGAATGATCAAACTCGGTCTTGATAGTAACTTCCATTGTGCGGTTCAGGTCTGGGATGGCCAGCGTACCCCAAGGCTGAAGCTCCATCTTTAAGCGTTTCTTTAGTAGGTACATACTCTCGGCGCTCCTAGTTTCTGAACTATCACTGGGCAAATCCGAAAGCTTTTTCTGTTCAGTGTGGAAAGACGATGACGACGAGGAAACGGGAGAGGAGGAGGATGGCAACGGTGAGGGTAAAGAGGATGACTGAGAGTGATTCACTTTGGGTGGAGGAGGTGAGGCCTCGGCAACGACCTGACTACTCCCGTCCTGGACTGGTGTGCGGTTGCCATCGTTGTTGGTATCTTCGTGGGTAGTAGCAGTAGTAGTAGTAATAGTAGAGTAAGCGTTTTTCGTGCTGCTTTCGTTGTTCAAGCCTTCAGTGTGATGAGCACAGTTTGGGCTTTGTGAGTTATTTGAGCAGAGACATTTGCTGCGACTGACAACTGAATCGGAGGACGCCCCAGATTCTTTCTTTATATCATTCTGGTCAACTGCGCCGCTGTACCCCGCTCGGTGGTTTTGTTTGTAAAACAAAGCCTTGCGCCCAGCCAC
>OZ007573.1:18235285-18262785 GCA_963931925.1 Onchidella celtica | reverse complement strand
GGTGGAGAGCAACTGTAAAAAAAACAACACCGCTCAGCTTTCCACTTGCTGGCGGAGAGCGTGGAGAATGCCTTTTCGAAAGCAGAAACAAAACTCTACACGGCAAAATCATCTTACGGGAAACTTTTGTCTTTGTCCAAGTATTCTAATAGCAAATCTATATGTCCTGGTATTCTACATGTCCAAGTATTAAACGTAGCAAAAACTACAACTGCAGCAGTAGTAGTAACGATAATGGTAATTAGTAGTCGCAAGTGTACAGTAGTAGTAGTGGTGGTAGTAGTAGTAACAACAGCAGTCATAGGAGAGTAATTAGTAGAAGTAGTGGTAGCAGAAGTAGTAGTAGTAATAGTAGTAGTAGTAGTAGTAACTGTGGTGATGATGGTGGTAGTAGTAGTAGTGGTAGTAATGGGTAATAATGGTGGCAATAGTAGTAGTAGTAGTAGCAACAATAGTGGCAGTAGTAATAGTAAAAGTGGCAGTGGTGATAGTAACTGGTAGTAGTAGTAGTAGTAGTAGTAGTAGTAGTAGTAGTAGTAGCAGAGGTAGTATAACAGTCAAAATAGTAACAGCATCAGCAACGTCTGCATACATAACACATACACAGAGCCAGGAGCGGTGGCTGTGACAGGGTTCCCTGTCTCGACTTACCGCCATGAATACCACTTGCAGTGCACCTTCTCGAGACAGATCCCGACACACAACGCCCATGTACCCTGGGGGGACCTGCCAAACTGGGCTGGGAATGTAATCCAGCATTGGTCGACCTTGCAGCCGAATGTCTGACAGGCACACGTTCCCGATTCCTCCTTGTAAAAGCCCTTCTTCTTCGACAGTTCCACTACACAGCTTCACTATAAAAGTCTTATCCTTTTTTGATTTTGAGTCTCTACTCCGATAAAAATACACTGCTTAGTCCGCCGATATTAAACACTAATATGAATACACATATCAAGAATGAGCTGATTTCCTGGGAAAGACGCGTGTAGTTTTGACAATTTCTACACCCACAAAACGCAGCAACTGCGTCGTGTTAAGTCCGCCAATTGTTCTTTTGTAGTTTGTATTGTAATCCGCAATGAAATGTTCTATGTCCGCAACGTACTAGAAACCGGTGCGTTGTCTTCCCTGCACGGTGTTAATGAAGTATAGTTTCCAACATTTCCTTATCTGTTCAACTGTATATATCCTGGTCCTTCGCACTCAAAGCCTATGTGGCTCACTCACATTCATATAAGCAAAAGAGCCAGTGGTCTGGTTCATATTTAAGCATGAATGAAAAGTCCCAAGTGTCAAATGACCAGAATGAGCAGTGATATCCGGGTTAAACTTGCTCAAACTCGTGCAAGGGGATTAAACCCACTTCTAAAAATAAACAAAGGAACATTATGCACGCTAGAAGTGTCAAGTTCAGGACACTCGTAATCATAACACATCATCACAAGGGACCACGAAATTTCAGTTATTGTGCCTACGAACGCCCTCTTGAACTAACTGCGTCGGTCAAGCCCACGACTTAAAGCCGCGTTCACAATGAACTCTGTGTCAAACCAAACAGCTCGCAAATTGACAGGTCTGCAACAGATATTTTACTTCAAATGAGCAGTCACAGACCTGCACGGAACGTTTCACGGACTAAAAATGGTTACTTTCACAAAACCACAAAGCCATAGTCAAAATGCCTCGTTTACCATTTCCTCGACACAGGGGGCTAAATAAAGGCAAATACTGTTTGTGGCAGACAACTAGATGACACTATAGGTTTTTAAACAATTATTTAAACCTGTTTGTCTACTTTAGTTTTTAGTGCCGCGTTCATATAACTAGGATCATTGTTGGTTATTAGTATTAGGGTATGTTCGTGTGATTGAGACTGTTATCCACTGAGGGAACGAGAAAGAGAAAGAGAGGGGGTGGGGGGAAAGGAGACAGAAAGAGAAAAGGAGGGGGAGAGAGAATGAAAGAGAGAGAGAGCTCGAAAGAGAGGAAGAGAGAGAGAGAGAGAGAGAGAGAGAGAGAGTGAAAGAAAAACAGAAAGAAGGGGAGAGGGTGAGGCAGAGGTGTGGATGTCGCCATGATTATCGTGAGTCAAGTGATATGGGATTGGGCGCGTGACACACCTACAGTACTGCCGACACTGTGCCTACTATAATAGTGCTCAGTACTGCCGACACTGTGCCCACTATGACCTGTATACACAAGCATAGTACTTCAAATTGAATAGTGGGACTGAAAATAGAAATGAACGTTAGATCCAAGGGCCTGATACATAAGCATTCGTCATGCCTACAACAGCGAGCCACTGTTTGTGACGGCCCTCGCGCACATCGGATCACCTGTGAGCATGGGTTTGGAAAGACATTCCATATCTCTGGGCTGTAGAGTATCAAACCGCACACTGTAACAACAAAGGCAATAGCAACTGCAGCCAACGACACGGGGCATGACTTGTGTACACAAAGTAATCGTTTAGTTGTTAATGAGCTCAGATTTCATTTCATGTACATCACGCCCAATACATGTCCCGCTTTGTACGCAAATTTATCACCGATATGGTACACCACTTCTATTAATATTATAAGGTATGCATTCAGTTTCTCCATGTGCCCAGATTTCATTTATATCGCACCCAATTTATGTTTCGCTTTTATTTGTACCGCAAATTTATCAACGACATGGGGGCACGACTTCTACATCATAAAGCAGACATTTAATTTAAAACTGTCTTGGATTTCATTTACATCATGTCTAAATTATGCTTCGCTTTTATTTTGTATAGGAATTTATAGTGGCACCGACGGTCACAGAAATTTACCTCTGCACACTCGGATCAAAAACTCCGTCCTATCCCTTGCTGAAGAATGAGCTAAATTTAAAAGCCAGAGTTTGTCCCCTCTTTCCTTTTCCTTTCTTCCCGCCCCCCCCCCCCCAACTCCCTTTCCTCTTTGCGGAGGTGAAACGGGTCGTCGTAAAGCCACCGACAAACAAAAATGAAAAACACACACTGCAACAAAACGAAAAAACCCGAAAGGAAACGAAACGCAAAACTGTGGCCCAGTAAAAGCCAAGCACAGTACAGGCGGCAGCAGCAACAGCGCAGGAGCAGCTGTCAGGCCTTCGCACCTCCTGTAATCCTCTGCCAGCCCTGGAGAGCAGCTAGACAAAGTTCATTTACCTCTCTGGCTGCACCTACAATACTACCCCCCTTCCTCCATCTCACACACATACCTCTACATGCATACATCCTATACTATGTCTCTTTACTCTAGTTTTCTCTGACACCACCCCCCCCCCCCCAGAGAGAGAGAGAGAGAGAGAGAGAGAGAGAGAGAGAGAGAGAGAGAGAGAGAGAGAGAGAGAGAGAGAGAGAGAGAGAGAGAGAGAGAGAATTCTATATTTGTCCATTTTTTAGTCTTTATCCCCAAATATTTCTCACCTCTCTCAAATGCCAAGAGACGAGTCGCTCTCTCTAACAGAAAGAATTCCGTTTTTCACTCATTTTAAAAATAAAGATTCTTTTCCTTTCTATTTATCCTGTTCTCCTCGTTCTCCCATTTCCTCATTTTCTGCTACTTCTAATTTGTATCTCCACGAATGTCAACACACTATTTGAAATTGGCTTGAAACTGCTCTCACAGTACATAAAACAAGGAAACCTCCCTTCTTCTCTCTTGCCCCTTTCCCTCCCTAAGTTCACGCCACAACAGAATCTTTCACAATGCATCATGACAGTCATATTATATGCATCCACCCGATACACCCTAGGCCCTGTCTCTCTCTCTCTTCCCTTCACCCTTACTTTCCCCCTGTTTTTCGCGATCTACACAGTGTCTTTAATATATGCACCACCAAACAACATGTATTCATCCTACCTATAGTCTCTCTCTCCTTTTCCCCTCTCCCCTTCCCTTTGCCCTCTCTAGGTTTTCGTCATCCATCACACTATTTCTGATGATGCATCATTTACGAACATGCATCTACCTCATCCACCCTTGTCTCTCTCTCTCTGTTTTTCCTCACTCTCTCCTTGCCCTCTTTTCCTATGCACTCCCTAAATTTTCGTCATCCATCACAGTATCTTAAACGATACAAACATGCATCCACTCCATCCACCTATCTCTCTTTCTCTCTCTTTTCCGTGTGTCAACGTGAGCAGTTCTTGTTGCTCTTTCAACTCATCCTGCGAATTTCTCCGTTTACACTATCTTCCTCTCTTGCTGTCAGACATTCCTTCTTGTTGTGTCATACTCTATACCAACGCGATTTCATCTTTCTCTTCCTTCGTCTCTTCTTACTATCCAAAGAAATGGTTACAAACACATCAAATAGCTTTTTTCTTTCTTTTTACTTTCCACGTACTCTTTGCTCTGACCACATTTCGGAGAAAGAGACAGAGAGCAAGAGCAAGAGAGAGAGAGAGAGAGAGAGAGAGAGAGAGAGAGAGAGAGAGAGAGAGAGAGAGAGAGAGAGAGAGAGGGCTAGGGGGGAGAGAGAGAGAGAGAAAGAGAGTGTGGGCGAGAGAGGGGGTGGGGTAGGGGTGGACGTCAGCATGATTATAATGGTATCCCGACATAAATCAAAAAGAGAACAAAAACATTAAAATTACAACCTGATCCCCCCAATGATAAAGAAGACGAAATAGCCACTACAACACCTTAATTATAGGACGGCAAACAGCTGCAAGTTGATGAGCCACCCACCCAATTGAAATACGCCCACGAACAATGTGAATGTGAAGAAATAGACAAAACAGCAACTGTAACTCCTAAATTAAAACTATAGGACGTCGACGGCACGCAGTTGTAAAGTGATGTATCAACCACTCCAACATACGCCCACCATAAACAATGGTGAATACGAATGATGGCACAACAACTACAAGACAAAATCTTTAGGGTCTGGAACCTCTGTGTGTTTTCCTTCTCTTCTCCACTCCATAAAATAAGAATATTATTACAAGTACATAGGTCCCCCAAGTTTTTTTTTTTGCACTAGGGGTATGTATTTTAAAACCTTTCGTGACTCCAGAGCTAGCCACCTGTTCCCGAAATGCTCTGAACAAGAGCCTTGATAAATTACGATTCATTGTTCTTTCCGATTGTCTGTTTGTTTTCCTCCTATTTTTTCTGGTTGAAAGGATTGGGGGGCAGGGTTAGGGATTCCAAAACGCTTCGGGTGCGTACGTACTTATAACAACAGCCATAAAATAAATCTTACTAAGTCTGTGAGCGTTCTCCATTAACTGTGACAATTTACTCAAAGATTGTTGGAGAAATCTCCATTTCACTGATAAAGCAACTATTCCCTTTCTTAAGTAATTAAAGCAAAGTGTAGTTTATATCCTTGCATGAGAATGAATCAGTAAAGTTATAAATTTATGATGTTAAAAATGACCATCTACATCAGTACTTTTCCTAAGTACACCTTTTGAATCAGTAAAATACCATTTAATTTACTGATATTGGAAATAGCCAGTCCAAATAGGGACTCGTGAGGTGGGGGGGGGGGGGCACTATCGCAACCACAGATAGCTGTACAGCCGCATCCTGCTTGAAACCCCCTTCCCCCCCCCCCTCTCTCTCTCGAGCTACCACCACGGGAAATGCCCATATATTTTTTCACACTTTCTCTATTGTCATTATTTTTACTACTCTGATCTTTTTTTTATTCCGATTAATAAATCTCGCGTCCCTTTAACTATTGTCCCAATAAACCAAATTCACTGTCCCACTCCGCGATCTCTATCAAACAAGGCTAGGTAAAGTCCTTTGCTTCCTATTGTTTCAGGCTATAAGGGACACCCACGGTTCATACACGTCATACGTGCGCAATCCGATTACATAACCACTACTTGGGATCGGGGCTTCCCAAACTGAGTCATGCAATGACGCCACACTGACTGGAGGGCCCCGGGGGGGCAAGGGAAGCTAATAGTGGTAGTGTTAAGTCCTGGAGCTCGATTCTTATGAGCAGCCTATCCAGGTAGGCCCGGTCTACATCGGTAGGCCGGGCCTACCTCTGATATGCCGGTATTCATAGACTCAGACTTGACCGTAGGCCGGGCCTAAAGGTGGGTCTAAACGGGCTGTATTTAGACCGCCGAATTCGGTGGACTAAATCATCTAGGCCTGGCCTACACGGAATAATTACCTTGAGTGCCGCCGCTTGACCCATTTTATCACCATCGCGAGTAAGAATTAGGGGGAAACTCAGATGTGTCACTGCCACCTGAAATTGTAAGTGTTTAACTTGAATGAAGACAGAGGCGGACACTTACATTGCTCTCCTATTGCATGACTATGTCCCCACATACATGTATCTCTACCTCCCTCCGCCCCCCCAAAAGTATAATTCCGCAAAGACTTGATAGATTTACTGTAGTCATAGACAACATTAAAATTTGTCACATTTTAACCGCTTCACTGCGCTGTTGACGCGCCTGGTACGTCACGTTTTCCAATTCTGTGTGCTAGCTGTGTTGCCGTACTAGGTACGTCATGCTGAATCTTGACATCTATCATGTTTTGAATAAATGGAGTTGCATCCCCTGATTCCACACTAATTTACGAATGAAATAACCTTCGTTTCCAAGTTTCGATTCCACTTTCCCGTGCTTTACTGCTTTGTGATGTGACCACAACAAAATATTCTCAGCACACCATCAATCATGGAGTCGCGTCGTGTGTGTTGACTGAACTCAGTGAACTGGGATCACTCTACAGCTCGCTTTTTCTTCACATAGAAGACGTTTTAGTATTACTACAACTACACATAGTTGAGTGAGTATAGGTTAGTGAAATGTAGTAGGCCTGTGGGAGGGTATGCTTCCATATTCTTTACGTTACTAGTTTCAACCTATCAATTATGTTATTATTATTGTAGGGCATAATAATACTAATAATAATAACAATACACATATAACAAAAAACACAAAAGAATTTATTTATCTCCAGAATGTCCATTTCCCTTTCATTTGACATATAGTTTTATATATCTACAAGCCTGATTACCCGTTCTACGAACGGAATAGGAAAGAAAGAAAACGCAGTGTGACAGTGACAGATGATGACAATGGGTTAACTATTGTGACATACCGGCGTCAATCTCCCTAATCCAGACCCTTTCCTTTTCCTAGGCATATTAAAAGCTTAGATCTGGTCTAGACTAATTAGAACAAAGCTGAAACCTAACCAAAGCCAAAAAGGTTTGCTGTTGAGCAACGAAATGAAAGTCCTGCTGTTGGGCGCTGCTTTAAACAGTTAAAATGTGTGATGGCCACCCACGTACAACAATCGTTGCCGCTTGAAACGTTGGCCCTGTACTGTGGCGTCAATCTCTTACTTACTTACTTATGGATACTTATGGATTAATGGGTCTAGGGTAGCGTTAGCTAATAGTCGACCTAATCCAGAATCTTTCCTTTCCTAGATCTAGCCTAGAATGTAGGCATAGGCTATTGAAAACACATTCTAAAACACAGATATATAGACCTAGTCTAGATGTAAACTAATCAGAACAATGTTGAAACTTAACCACAGTTGTGCACTGTTTTAAAATGTGTGACGGCGGAAGTTGGCGGTAATCGTTGGCGTAAAACATCATGAGTTAAATAGGTCTGATTACTTCAGTCGATGAAATATTATGAGAAAATGCATTCTTGAAGGTACAGTGCACGCAAATCATTAGATCTGCGTCCTCATGATAAGACATGTAGATCTGCGTCCTCATGATAAGACATGTAATTTGGGGGTCTATTCCGAGGCCGTTTAGCACAATCGGCTATATTGCGAGGCGATTCAACAAAATCGGCGACTGTAATCGCTCAAGCAATTTGCGCACAGAATACTATAATCGATGACAAAAAATTGCCGAAAATTTGCCGAAAATTTGATGTGTCGCAACACAAAAACGGAAACAAACGTTCTGTTATTTCTCAAATATATTTAAATTTTATGTGCCGGCGACACGACCACAGACTATACTAAGCACTGTGTAAAATTTGAAGGCCATAGAATCAACATTAACGGAGGAGTAGCGACAGAGGCGCGCGCAAGGTCGTAAAGTTTCTCTCTTATTAGTATAGATGTATTATAGCAAGTGAGATACAGCCTTTACAAAACAAACACAACCAGAAAATAGGCCCGAGCTAAAATTCCTTAGCACACGTTGTGCACTTTCCTTAGCAGTGAAGGGGTTAAGAGAAAAGAGGTGAGGGGGCGGAGGGAGGGGGGGGGGGGGTGGGGAGATCAGTGGTTGTGGCGGAAAAGACGTATCTCTGTGTATGTTTACTTTAGAAGCTAATGAAAAAAAAAATTATACTCTGGCGTACCAGGAATGCCCTCGGTCAGATTGGTTTCCCCAATTATCTGTTCCAGGAGGTCCTCGGAGGGGACAGGTGGTGCTGGCTTTCCTCCCCCTGTGCCGGTGTTGTACTTTGGCTTATGCAGAAAGGCCGACTTGAGGTCCTTCCACCTCTTCTTGCATGACTTCACAGTTCTATTCTCACCCCCTACACCGTTGACGCTGTCAGCAATGCGTTTACAGATTTTTTTTTTCTTTTTGGTGGTCACCGCGTTCTGGAGTTGAGAGGCAAGAATTGCATACTCCTTCTGTACCTCTTCTAATAACATCTCCGTCTCTTTGTCCGTCCAATTTTTAGACTTCGGTTTCTTAATTTGCGCATCCATGCTGGAAACTGAGAAACGCACGTGGAGACTCTGAGGGTGGAATTCGCCTCTTGCGTCGGCGCAAGATACAGCATTCCTAGAATTGGCGAGCATCTAAGAACTGACATTTCGGTTTCGGTTTCACACGCCGTTTAGACCCAGAATACCAAAAACCCGGCCGCCGTAGGCCGGGCCTACGATATAGACCGGGCCTAAATGAGGCTGCTCATAAGAATCGGGCTCCTGTTCACGAACGACATCGGTGATAAGATAAAAACCCTTATGTCGTTTGGAGAAAAAAAACAAAAACAAAACAACAACAATTAAAGCAAAGTCAATTCCGAGAACTCACGGCCATGATAACACTGGTGCTAAAATCCATTATTTTTATAATATGTATTTAACCAATCGTTTTTAAACTTTTAAAACCTGCTTTCCTAGTATGTATCTGGCTTAATTTCCACCCACGCCCCCCCCCCCCCAAATCCCTGCATCCACTTCGGCCAGTCTGTTTTTCAGAAACCGTTTAATGGAATTACCTAGACTCGAACTCTTGATAGAACCAAGGACTTCAGCGACAATGATGGGGAAAACCCCGGGTAATCTCTTCCTTATTAAGGAAGGGTCATTGAGTTGAACGTCACTAGAAATTGTTAAGCGCAATCTGAAATAAGAACAACAAGTAAAAAAAACCAACAACATCGTACTTCCATAGTACACACGTAGTGTACATTATTCCACGGCCTAGATATCCATCCACCCTCATGCCCTTTCCGGCCTTGAAATCCCTCCAAACCTACTCCCCCCCCCCCCCCCGAAACGCCAACGAATCGAGAACTTAGAACCAACTGCAGTGGTTTAAACGATCCCACTGGTTCAAACTATCGATCTTTCCCCGCAGTTCAAAAGTTCACCTGTCCACCGCGAGGACTTCCATTTATGTACATTTCCCGTTGACGAAGTTCCCAATTTGTGTTATCGGCGACTGATACGATCGAATGATAATCGACAGCTAACTGCGATTGCCTGTATCTGTGTGGACTAAAGTCCCGACTGATTGTCTGATCTGATGATACCTTAAAGCTAAAATTAACCCAAATGTTAAGTATCAAGTTCACTCTTTATTGTCTACTGCTCCATATTTTGAAAAACGTCGGAGATAATCCTTTCGTGAACAGCTGTCCTGGTGTGAACAGTTCATCCCCTTCGAATGACAAAGCTCTAATCCCTTTCCATCAACTTTTGAGAAATTGATGATTGAAGTCTGACGCACTCACAGCTTTTAGAGCAACAACTTTTTTTCTTTACAGTGACACTTACAAATTACACACCGAACCGGCTTGATACTTTGACACACAATGGAGAAGGTCCGTAGAAGTAGTGTGTAGTGCGTAACTCAGTTCAGCCAAAAAGTGGAGATAGAGCCTTGTCATTCTTAGGGGACTAGTTATTAAAAACGCCAGGAACAGTGGTTTCTTGAACAGTTTCTCAAAATCGTCATCATCATTGCAGATTCAAAGCATGCCTTTTGTCTTCTTACTTCACAGTTTTATGGTCGTAACTCTAAATTATTATTTCCACTTCATACACAGCCATAATCTCGTCACTTCTACGGTATATGTCCGACTTGTGCCAAAAGGCATGAAGGCTAGCAGATATCTCATAAAATGAAATGCGCCAACAGGAAACTGTAATAATCCAACAGAATCATAACGGTGTAAGTCACCAAATGACAGGAAAAGAAACCGTTTTTAATATCTCAAAAGTATCAAAAACGATTTAGGCCATTAACGTACAGCAGCGACGGTATCACAGTGCTAAGCCTTTTACAAGGAAGTAATTATTATATGTTTTATATATGTTACAGTCTGTCCTTGATATTACACAAAGACCAGCTGTTCACACGAGGACATGACGTTTGTCACCTGGTATCCAATCCATGTTTGGAGCACTTCCAAATCTATCAAAAAATAACTTTATTTTGTTTTTCAAAAATGTTCACATTTTTGCGTTTATTTGACCATTTAAAATCAGTTTCGTAAATTTCGGAATATATTACTTGAAAAGATCATCCCGGGCAGTAAAAGGATACACTAAACAACGAACAACAACAACAAACAACAAAACAAAACAAAAAACAGAGACAGCTATAGCTAATGAATGACAAGCTTAATCGGTTTTCCAGTTTTCCTCTTTAAAAGCATTGGCTGCGAAACTTGAACTCCAGAAAAATGCCAATGAATCTCAATTTTTTTTTCATGCCCGAAACTCTGCCGAGACCTGAACCCGGGGCTGACTTTTATGATCACGTGGCAAACTGAAACAATGGCGATGTTTATGACACACGAGTGAGTTAGCCAAAGGTGTTGTAATTTCCTGTCTTTTTCTTCTTCTTCCTGCTCTTCCCCATTCCCTTTCCTTCTCCCTGTCTCTCTCTCTACCCCGCCTCCTTCCTCCAAATGCTGAAATGACGATAGTGATGATAGTGACTCACTGAAGTGATGTATAAACAAATGGCTTCAACATCCCTTCCCCTTCCCCTCACCACTCTCTCTCCAGTGGCGGACCGACCTATATTTTTGGGACCCTAAGGCTTGAACTGTTATGGGCGTGCGCCTTTGCAACCAGCAACAATAAGTTGGCAACATCCTTTGCAACCAGCAACAATAAGTTGGCAACATCCAACATTCACTCACTAAGAACAGTTTCTTCAAGGCCCCTCGGGGATTAGAGGCCCTGAAGCATTAAAGCCCCATTAGTGTCCTAGTAGATTCGCCGCTGCCTCTCTCTTTAAATCTGACGCTCTAAAGCTCTCGACTGACGACACTACACCAAACCACTGACGCATCACAAGAAAAGATGCAAAACGCTTACCTCCCGGAGGAGCGCATCCATCATATCAGCGATTTTTCTGACAAGTTTCTAAACTACAAACAACCGACTACAGCCATCCAATTTTTGCCTGACGTAATTTGTAACAAAAAAACCAAAAAAAACTACCGAAATGATACTAGATTCACATGGGTGGGGGGGGGGGGGGAGGGAGTAGGTGTATAGGGGTGGTGTGTGTGACGTAACAGATCTCAGCATCACATGACAACGTTGTGATAGTAAACTAACCCACGATGTTGACATCACAATTGCAGCTACAGTCAAATGCCACAAGATAAGCACCCAATCTAGATCTACCACTCCTTTTCTTCACTGTTGGAGATCTCAGGATGACAGCTGAAATTTAATTCCATACATTGATACATTCTTACGCAGCCTATATCTCCCGTTTCGGAACCGTAATCTCTCAATCTGTTTTAAAAAATCAGATTCTATCGTGTACTCTAATGCAAACAGTCTAAACCTATCACGCCTATCACCTACCATTTTCTTTTCCTTTTATCACTCAATGAAAACCCTTGGGAATCCCCCCCCCCCCTCCTTTTCAGTAAAAGCTTTTCTATTCTTTACTCTCAGTCTCAATAAAAATTCTTCTTTTCTTTACTCTCAGTCTCAATAAAAATTCTCCTTTTCTTTACTCTCAGTCTCAATAAAAATTCTCCTTTTCTTTACTCTCAGTCTCAATAAAAATTCTTCTTTTCTTTACTCTCAGTCTCAATAAAAATTCTTCTTTTCTTTACTCTCCGTCTCAATAAAAATTCTTCTTTTCTTTACTCTCAGTCTCAATAAAAATTCTTCTTTTCTTTACTCTCAGTCTCAATAAAAATTCTTCTTTTCTTTACTCTCAGTCTCAATAAAAATTCTTCTTTTCTTTACTCTCAGTCTCAATAAAAATTCTTCTTTTCTTTACTCTCAGTCTCAATAAAAATTCTTCTTTTCTTTACTCTCAGTCTCAATAAAAATTCTTCTTTTCTTTACTCTCAGTCTCAATAAAAATTCTTCTTTTCTTTACTCTCCGTTTCAATAAAAATTCTTTTCTTTACTCTCAGTCTCAATAAAAATTCTTCTTTTCTTTACTCTCAGTCTCAATAAAAATTCTCCTTTTCTTTACTCTCAGTCTCAATAAAAATTCTCCTTTTCTTTACTCTCAGTCTCAATAAAAATTCTTCTTTTCTTTACTCTCAGCCTCAATAAAAATTCTTCTTTTCTTTACTCTCAGTCTCAATAAAAATTCTTCTTTTCTTTACTCTCAGTCTCAATAAAAATTCTTCTTTTCTTTACTCTCAGTCTCAATAAAAATTCTTCTTTTCTTTACTCTCAGTCTCAATAAAAATTCTTCTTTTCTTTACTCTCCGTTTCAATAAAAATTCTTTTCTTTACTCTCAGTCTCAATAAAAATTCTTCTTTTCTTTACCCTCCGTTTCAATAAAAAGTCTTCTTGTATTTACTCTCCATTTCAATAACAACGTTCTTACAATGAAGATTAATCACAGAGTAACAACTAACATTACACAGATAGACACTTTAAAAGTGTTTGTATAATTATACTCAGAATGATAAAACCATAAACTGTACACATTTCCCTTTGATAAATATCTCAGAACAACCATCAATGCCCAGTTGAGATAACGGATCTTGTGTGCCGTTAGAACACTGCGCTGTACAATAATCACAACTCTTATCACTTTCAATGACTCTAGAAAGGGGCGGTTCCACTTCCCACAGTACAGACAACCAACACTGTGTATACATGTAAAGGATACGTGAGAATTTGTAAATATACAGTGACTGTGTGGGAACTTACTCAGTGTCTACAAGCACCAACTAAAGTGATTCAGACATGACATGCGATATCCATGTCACAACTGCCAAATACCCTCGACAAATGTAATCTAACAAAACGACGCATATCACTTAAAAAAAAAAATTGGCAATATTTCACATTGCAAGCCGAAACTAAACATAGAACACAATTAATTCAGTATTTACTCTATTCGTCTTTGTAATCAGGCCGCGGTCTTAAAAAATACCTATGACAATCGCCGAATGTAGGAAGGAACAAACTAATCTCTGTATCAGTCTTGGTTGAAACAGAAAATCGTACTTTTAAACAAATACAGAAGTGTAACTAATAATTCTAAAAATGTTACATACTCCGGGATTTTACTTTCTGACTTGAAAACTGTTTTCCATAGACAGACTAAAACATTTCACAAGAGGCGGAAAAAAAAATAATTTAAAAAGCTGTGACTCAACTTCTCAATTGAAGCAATACAAACAATAGAAACAACAAACAATAGCTACATTTGGCCTACTCTTAAGTGGACAAAAAATGTAAATCATAAAGATTAGGGATAAAAAGATTTTATCTCTTAATTGGATGGGATTATCGCAGAGAAGATCACGGTGTGTAACCAAACGAGAACTGATAATGTTCAGTGTACCGTACTTTAAGACAGTTAAAAACACATAAAAGAACAAAACAAAACAAAAACAGAGACAATTAAAATCACCAGGTACATAGTAAAGAAGATGAGGTTTTAATTCTGACACCCACTACGACTACCTTATAGCTTAAACGACGACACAAATTGAACTTAATAATATATTCTTTTTTAAAAGTCAACACTGCATTGGATATCCATCACAAATTCACCGTTGAAAATACGCACGTGACACTTAGTCTGTAATTAAAAAAACACACCACTTGTAATTTGTTTCACAAAACCATTGCTGTCAAATAAGTGTGGATTGCAGTAAACGTTTACACCATCCCACTGGTATACAGTGTAATAGTAGTAGTATACTTGGCGTAAACCACAAGGCACAAGCTAGCAAACATACCACATCTATTCTGTCTAACGAGCTGTAAACTCTACTACGGCTTCATACAGTACAGGGCAAGCTAGCGGGACCGACCCTGCTTGCCTTCACACACACAGGAACCGAAATGAAGAACACTTCACTTTGGAGTAGGCTGGAGAGAGAGAGAGAGAGAGAGAGAGAGAGAGAAGTGGAGTGAGATAGAGAGAGAGAGAGAGAGGGTGGTGGGGGAGTGGGGGTGAGAAAGAGAGTAGGCCCCAAAACTTGGGCCTGGCCCAACAAATTTTTTTCCTGCCGTCCTTTTTCCGCCCGATGTGGGTGTGTCTAGGAGTGGTCCTCTCGCTCTATCGCCCTGAGATAATAATACGCATGGGCGGATCGGGGCTCCGCCGTGGGCGGGGTGTTATGTAAACCTTGGCAGCAATAACACCCCCCGGCCCCCCTCTCTCTCTTCCTCACTCCCAACCCTACCACCACCTTCTTGCTTCATTATTATTTTCCTCCCCTCTCCCCTTCACTCCCCACCACCAGCGCATTATTCGTCGGTAACGCACGGCATAACATACTGAAAAGCTTTTTCAACGCGAGTTTCCGAGTGCGAGAAGTTTAAACCCTCGCATCTGTACACTGTGTACGTCACCGTAAAATACGGACAATTCAGTGACCTTTGCCTTTACATCCACTCCTTTTTACCTTACCTCAGCAAGACCAGAGCAGAATAGAAGAAAAAAAAAAACAACATGATGGACAGAAGGACGTAGGACGAAAGAGAGAGAGGTCGTTCCGAAAAGAAGCAGAATAAAAAAGAAGGGGAGAATAAATTTTTGATCATAATCTCAGGATGTTCGAACTTGTGTCTCTTTCTCTCTCTCCCCCCCCACCCCCCCCCCGGTTAACTAAGCATCACTGTCCCCCTCCCCTCATTAATACATACGGCAGTTTTGAGATACAAAACGGGGGTGGACAGGCTGTATCTTTCACCCCCCCCCCACCCATACACCCACCTATATACCTTTTTCACACGCACCACGTCTTGCAGCACATTAAATTTGTTTACTTCAAAAATCTCTTCACGGTTATTCTACACCTCTCGCCCTTTACCCTCTATGTTTCACCTCTCTAATCACTCCTCTTCTCAGCTGGTCCCTATCGACACAATTAAGCTCCCTCCCTCCCTCCCTCTCCCCACCAACGTTGGATAGTTCCCCCCCCCCCCACAATCCCGCGGTCTCAATGCCCTCCCCTCATAGTGTTTATTTGTACCGCTGTTCCGTTCTCTCCGACTTCTGTGTGCTCTCCTTCCCTTGCCAAAGGTCGTTTATCATACAGCATGTCCTGTGGCCGAAACATAACAATGCATGCCATATAGCACCATGGCTGGTGGCTGTGGGGGAAGCACAGATAAATAGATAGATAGATATATAGACAGACAAACAGATAGATAGACAGACAGATAGATAGAAGACATACAGACAGACGGATAGACATAAACGGATAGACAGATAGAGACAGACAGACAGACAGATAGATAGATTGACAGACAGACAGGCGGACGGACAGATAGATAGATGGATAAAGACAGAAAGATAGATAGACGTCCGACACACAATGGCACCCAATACAAGCCAACTCCTCACGGTTGTTGAGCAAAGCCATTGCATGGAGAAATTTGGCCGGGTGGGGGGGGGGGGGTCGGGGAAAGAACACTGAAAACAATGAAATTTACCAATACTCCCCCTTCCTCCTGAATATTTCACTTTGATACTGGCTGACTTATTATTCCTTCAAGCAATACAGCTGTCCAGATACAACGGGGGCTCTTGGGAGAGGAAATGAAGGAGAGGGCGGAGTATTTTGAAGACTAAGGGAATCCAAAAGAGTAGATAGAGAGGTCCGTAAGTTCACTCTTCCGGTAGATTACAGAGGGGCTTAGTTAAATCTGTCCCTGTTGTTTTAATCGGTAAGATAAGGGGGGAGGGGGTGGGGCAGGCGGGGGATTAGAATGGAACCGTGGAAAGGCAAGGGGGGGGGGAGAAGGGGCAGAAATGGAAGTTAAGGGGGGGGGGAGAACGGGGGAGGGTGAACAAGAGATACTAGACTAGAGGTCAGAATAGATAAAAGGGAGGAAGAGAATGGGTACGGGGGCCGGGGGAGGGGGGAGGGGGTCTGACCAGATACGAATGGGAATAGTGGAGGACAAGATGGAAACATGGGGGCAAGTGTTACATGAGGCTGTCACACAAGATGTTGTGGATGTCCTAGTGGTACCTAAGACGGTTTTTGCCTTCAAAGAATGAATGCTTGAGATTGGGACCGAGGATACACACTTTTAAAATGATTAGAGTGCACCCAGGACGACCCAAACAACACAGGCATCTTTAGGTTAGTGAGTATAGGTACAACAACGACACACCGCGTGAGTTCACGATATAATAAAACATGCGTCTTTCTACTGGCTTAAAGATCACAGGGTTATTGTACATAGGAAGACAGCTTAAGACCTAGTTTTACTGTGGACAAAGCAGATGAGAGAGAGAGAGAGAGACAGACAGACAGACAGACAGAGAGAAAGAGAGAGAGAGAGAAGACAGAGAGAGAGAGAGAGAGCAGTAAACAATCAGATGAGGACAGACTGGGCTGTACATCCTGTTAGTGATGAGTTGAGAGGTGGCAGAAAGGTACATAGACGACGTGTGTTGCTTGAAGAGGGATGGCGTTGAGAGGTGGAGCGAGTGAGAGAGAAGTGAGTAGGAGGTGAAGTGGCCGTTTGAAATGCGGTGGCATAATAGTAATACTTCACATAATAGGCTCGTGGTGTGGGCACGTGCTTATACTTGTGTTCGCATACATGTGTATCCGTCAGTCTGATTGTGAAATGGGGTGAGAGAGAGAGAGAGAGAGAGATAGAGAGAGAGAGAGAGAGAGAGAGAGAGAGAGAGAGAGAGAGAGAGAGAGAGAGAATTTTATGTCTGACGCAGACTCATTAAAAATGTCATTTTGTTGAAGATGCTGAAATAGGGGACAGACGTTTTTGGAGAGAGATGAATGGACACGAGATAGATAGATAGATAGATAGATAGGTCGATGGATAGATCGTGACAGTGTGTGTGTGTGTGAGAGAGAGAGAGAGAGAGAGAGAGAGAGAGAGAGAGGTGGGGGAGGGGTGTGTGGAAAAATGTGACGGAATGACATGTTTAAAAGCAATGTTGTTTTAGGACTGGATGGCATTCTCCGCAGCCGTGTTCAAATATAATAATGGTGAGCAACTAACTGTGGGGGTGAAAAATAGGAAAACTGTGTGGGTTTGAACACAGACCTTCATTCCTCTGTTTTAACAGTACACACTATCATGGTCGTAGTTCCAGCACAGTCCAGGGATGTCCTGCTTTGATGTTTCCTATTTAGCGTGATGTTTGTTTTTTTTCCTACTGTCGTTAATAATAATAATAATTATTACATGTATTAAGTAGGGTCGTTTCTGATAGCAGTGACGAACATCAGCGCAATATTAGAAAGGAGAGAGAAAGGAATACATAGAAACATGACAGAGTGAGTGAAAGAGGGAGAAAGAAAGACAGGAGAGGGTGAAAAGAGAGAGGGGGGGGGCAGAAAGAAAGACAGAGAAAATAGAGAGAAAGAGGGAAAGGGAGAGGGGGGGAGAAAGAAAAAGTGAAAAGAGAAAGAGAGAGACAGCGGAATAGGTAAATAAAAATGGAGACGGGGAGTGGAGAGAGAGAGAGACTGAGAGAGAGAGAGAGAGAGAGAGAGAGAGAGAGAGGGAGAGAGAGAGAGAGAGAGAGAGAGAGAGAGAGAGAGAGAATAAAAAAAAAATGTACGAAAGGAAATATATTTCATGCTTCGATGACAAACAACCAAAGGACACGTCTATTGATAATGGAAAGAAAGAAGCGGGCGGAAAAAAAAAAAGAGAGAGAAACAGCAAAAGAAAAGACGCCTAAGGACAGAATGTTAAGAAGGAAGGAACAGCAAAAGCTGGCTGGACTAGGCTCCCTATTGTGGAGACTTGGTAAGGAAACTTGCTGGGGGAAAACGGTAGCTGAAGGAAAAAGGGGTGTGTGCAGGGGAGGGGAGGGGGGGTTAATGAAAGGCTGAGGAGAGGTAACTCTGGGAGGGGGAGGGGGGGCGGGGCGAAGGACTTCTGAAAAAGGAAGAGCCTCTGAGGTCGGGTAAGCAAGCGGTGGGTGAAAGCTCGATAGGTAGAGGAAAGGTAAGGCTGTTCGTGTGAGCGACGGTTTTCAAAGCGTGCCATGCCAACATACCCCGGCCCCTCGAAGCTATTTCACTGATCTACTGCCACTGGTTTGCGCAGAATACAGGAAAAGTCACATGACCCATAACCACGCGGGTCAATACTTTTTTGTTTGTTTTTAAAAATCTTAACGCGTTTAGGACAAACAAATATAAACCTACAGATATATAAACGGGGTTAATGCGCAGACCACAAGCCAATACAAAATTAGTGTTAACTGCAGCTACACATTATCATGACCAAACCCAAATCTACAGCGTTTATGTACACAGGACAAATCTAATAACGGCAGCTTGTTAAAAATAATGTTCTTCTTGTCTATGAGTTCAAAACGAAGTCAGTCCATGACATAGCTGCAATCAAAACGGCGAAGCTGTTGCATAGATTTCGTAGCCGAATCTGGCCGGCCGAGTAGCTGGATGGTTTCGTCACTACTATTAAGTTTCAATGGGGCCTTTTGATTAGGTCTTTATTTTAGGAGGTTCGCTGTCCTTGGCATTTACACCTTGTTTTTCTTGTTGTGGTAGGGAATCGGTTTTTTTTTTTTTTAGAATTTTGCCCGGGCAGCGGCCTGTTCGGCCTGCTTTTTTCGATTTCCAACTGCCAAAGTGTCTTTAACGTGCGCAAACGTGCACACAGGCCTCCGAATTTTTCGTCCTTGTCCGAGGTGCTCGACTCTACCTACCATAGGATCAGGGACAGGAAAAATATGAGAAAAATCCCCAACTTCCAACATGCCTGCACTGGCCGGGATTAGACCCGGTACCTTCGACATGAGAGGCGAGCACCTTGCCTCTCTAGACCACCGTGTCCTTTCAATGGGACCTCGCGCACCAGCCGGCTTGTTGGATCTCACTGAAACTAGTGAAACCAAAGATACTAGAAACGACAAGGTGAGACACTGTCTTCTTCGCAACACTAAAGAAACCGTGCACACAATTTGCGCGCTGATCGGGGGTGGGGCCCATGCATAGTATGAAAAGAATGCCTTGATATAATTATGTGAGTGTGCATGAGAAAACCCACAATATGTCCAAAGAGCTGATTTTGAGAAAAACGGCTTTGAAGTGAAAATAAATATTGGTAAATTTATGATGCTAAATTGTGACAGTGCTACACTAACTGCCACTAAAAAAAAAAAAAGTAGCCAGGGTTTTCCAACAGCAATTGAGGTTATAATTCCACAATAAGTGACGTCAATCAAGGCCTATAGCGATAGCTGAACAGTGAACAAAATTCAGTATTTTCTCTATTGGCTTTGTAAAATACGGCACTTTTCATGTCTTCCGCGCGTTTGCTTCTGGATCTATGTGGCAGTAAGAAACCTGTGCACGCTAAAAGTACTAGTTGTCTCATCTTGTCAATTCTAGTGTCTTTACTGAAACTCAAGTGTCGTGACGTCACTACCTAACTAGTCGGCCTATCAAAATCGCCTGGTGCGCACTTACGCTTGTATGAGGGAGAAGGGCATTACTGAGTCAAGTACGTTTTATCTCGGTAGTAGGGTGAGATGTGAATTTTGGGATTAAACGGGATGCCGCGTACTGGAGATACTGACTGAACCAGTCTTGTCTCACTTGTTCGGGAGCGTCAAAACCGTCTTGAGTCGGCCAGCAAAAAGAGGCCTAGCACATTACACGGAGTCAAAACAGACACGACACAGAGATTTGTCTCGGTGTGCCACTAGCCACGAGGATCTCGCCAAGCGCCAGCAGCCATTAGCGGATCTAGCATGAAACTATTCCAGCTTAACGCTTCATGGCCCCTAATCCGGAGGGGGGGGGGGGGGGAGAAACTTTTTGAAATAAGTAAATTTTGGATGCAGCCCCATTGTTGCTGGTTGCAAAGGGGCACACCCATAACAGTTCAAGCTTCAGGGTCCCCAAATTGTATGTCCGCCACTGCCAGTAGCACAGTTAAGTTATCGCTGTATGCATAAAATTACAAAAGTCTTCGGGTGAATATACAAACCAGGGAAATGCAACAATAATCTATTCTGTAAGGATCCAAAGTTGCTTATTTAAAGATATATATATATAGATCTATATATACAAGTATTGAACCCGCGAAATTCGCGGGGGGGGGGGGAAGTGAAAAGTGTTGTGAGTAGGTCTGGGGGTGGCTGCAATGGAGGGAGCATTACTTGACCGTTGGCACAGCAAAGTGCAGCAAGAACCACGAATGTTATGAATGGACTCGGAAGCACGGTTTCAAATTTGGGGAACCGGACGTTGAGATCGCACGGTGGACCGCAAATTCAGTGACGTCATGCCACATAAAAACTCACGCCCGGATGGTATTTATTTGGAACAAATGCAAATTTGCGTAGTTCAAAAAAATACTTACGGAGAGTGTTCAGCAATGAGTGTAGCAAGGAATCAACTTCAGACCAAAAGAAATTTGTATGCAAAATTTGAGCTCGATTGGTGCACAGATAGCCGAGCTACGGCTTTTACAAAAAAAGCGAGTTTTTTTTTTATAATAGATATATATACATTGCATAACCTCAAACAAACAAGGCTCAGAGCGGCCTTGAAACTAAGGAGAAAAGAGTTGGATAATCCACACAGGCTCAAAACCGCTGACTGCTCCGAATGAAGGGCAGAGGGCGAAACAGGACCCCACCAGGTGAACAAGTTCTTATTTGTTCGTGAGATGGAAAGAAAGAGAGAAGGAGTGGACAGATAAGGATAAGTGGTGTCAAGGAGAGAAAAACAGGACGGAGAAAGGGGCGGGGCAAGGGTTGGGGGCCACGGAGATCTTCCTTGTTTTCTTCTTCTTGTTGACATTTAGAACGGCCAGTGAAAATCTGCTGGGCTGTGGGAGGAAAGGGGGAAAAAGTATTACACAAACAAACAGATAAACAGATGGGCAGACATTCTTTGATGACGAGCACGCCTTGACTAGCTAACTTAACGCATGTAATGATAAAACAATGAGAGACAGACAGACAGACAGACAAATAGATTGACAGATAGACAGATAGATAGATAAATAGATAAATAGAGATAGAGAGATAGACAGACAGATAGATAGATAGATAGATAGATAGACAGGTAGATAGATAGATAGATAGATAGATAGATAGATAGATAGATAGATAGATAGATAGATAGATAGATAGATAGATAGATAGATTGTAACATACCAAACACCAACGAGTAACGACAGCAAAATGTTGATAATTTCCCACTGAATCTAAAGGACATTCTCCCCGCCCTTGCTGCATGCAAAGGTGAGTACATGCACCCTGAAACAGCCTTGGATTTGCTCCTCAGCCCACTTTCTCCCCCCCCCCCCCTCCCTCCTCCGACCCAAAATTCTGAAGAGGTTCGTCACTGAGTTTGGGATCTCACGTTGAGCGCTGTGGTGTAGGGCCTACGTGTTAAGAGTGTGAGACATACATAAAATGAGGGTAATGCCGTTCGCTACGCCCGTTATCATGCTGAAGGAGCTATCTAAATCTTCAAGCCCGGGAGTTATCAGGGAAGATGAAGAGTCCCGCCCCTGCCCATACCTGCTAACGGCCTGGATGTGGGCACTACGTGTACGCATAGGTAACGAGGGAATCGTCCTCTTCCCTTTCTCAATTACCACTGCACTATAATATCACCTTTAGGCAGAGGCGGATCAAACGCTTCGAACAAAGGGGCAATTGCCAGCGGCGGATATTTGGGTTACCAAGTAAACAATGTCACCCATTGGCTATCCATCGTCACTTTGACAGAGGGGCCGAAGATTAGGTTATCGCCTCTCCACGCTCTTCCCCCTCACGTCTTTCCCCACTGCCTTTTACACACACAGGCGCTAACAAGCCAGCGCAGTGGATCACTGGCTAGAGTTCTTAAATTGGGTAGGAAAGGCCCCAGGTTCGAATCCTGCTCCACGGGGGGTCCAACCTAATTTACTGCGGTATTTAGCTTGGGAAGGAGATGCCTCAGGTTCGAATCCTGCTCGACAAGGGGTCCAACCTAATTTACTGCGGTGTTTATGACTAAAGACATTAACATGCCGGAAGGCTTGACGGGAGTCCAAATCCCGTCTTTGATATGGCTTCATTGTGCTGAAAAGGGTCCCTAAAGCCCCAAAGAAAACACCACACACACACAATCCCCGCTAACCGGTACCATAGAGAAACGATATCAGATTGTATTCAAAACGAAAGCATAAGTCAGGCCTTCTGACAAACATGCTGATACCGGTCGTTGCCCGCTACTGGAAAACAGCTATGTTTCCTGTAACCCTCACAACCCCAAACTTGAATCTTGTAGTCCTTCCTGTTAATAACAACTCAACCGTGATTTAAGGCTCTCGCTTGACTTAAAGCGACGCTTTGGGCCACGTTGTACACGTCAATAAGAGATTCTTCAAATGAGACAGACAGACCTGGTGAAAATGAGGTGCAAATGCACAATGCAGAGATCCTCCAAAAATAAAGACCTCCATACTGAGACAGACAGACAAATAGCCAGACAGATGGACATATAGAATGACAGACAGACAGGTAGACTGGCAGACAGACAGAAAATCTGCGGCCTTCGATGAAAAGCGGACACCCAGTTTTGCAAAAAAAAACAACAACACCTTTTAACCCTGTGGCCACACAAATAGGCCTGAGGTAACAAGAATTTTTCAGAAGTATCTTCAATTCTTGTTAAAAGAATATCACTGACATTCATGACAATCTTACAAAAGGCGGGGATCTTGAAGGTCCCTTTTATAATACCGGAGATACAAATCTTCTGAAGAAAGGATCATTGAGTGTCTTAATCCGAGAAGTCTGGGCGCGCTAGCATCTCCTCCTAGATGTCTATATGCCAGAGAATGATTTACCAACTCCATGTAAAAAGGTAATCCAGGTTTATCAACTTATTATGGAATGAACTCCGTTCGGCCCGACCATTTTGTAGTGTTGCACAGATTTTCTTTTTGTTTTGTGACTGAAACGGCAAGAGGGCAGGGCTAGGTTAAGATTACATTCAGTTAGGGTTAAGGACAGGGTTAGTGATACCTTTAGGATAAGAGATGGGCGGTTTTGACTAGGTTGCAGGGACGTACGGAACTCCTTTTCTCAAATTACGCTCGTCCTCTCCTGACCCCGAAGCAAGCCGATGGGGTGGAATACTGGTACCAATCAGAATGCCAGTGATAGTGAAAAGCCTTGCAATGTATGTGTGTGTGTTTGAGGAACTATGAGCGTGAGCGCATTATTGTGCATGCTTTCATCTAAGTAAGACCTTGTCATTCTCGGCCGGGGGAGGGGAGGGGTGGGGATGCGGTTGGTGAGTCGTGATGATGATGGTGATGGTGGTCGTGTAGGTGGCTCCGGAGGGAGAGGGAGAGGGGGTGTCTGAAGACCAGACCAGCTGATGATTATGAAGGCCGGGCACGTAATGGAAGTGGGCGGATCATGCGTGTGATGGCGTCGGGCAGCAGGGATGAGCCTGTCACAACGTCAGTGCATAGTGCAACGCCGACCCAATGCCATACCGCTGTGCTACGGAAGAAGGCCGTATATTGCGATGTTAGTTCTTGTTTGTTCCGTCTCCACTTTTTGCACAACTGAGAAATTCGACGTTCAAAATGTTTGCAGCTTTAGTATTATGATAAGGGGTTAGAATAAATCGGAACTGTGACACAGCTTGATACGTGCCGCAATGTATTTTAACTCATATCATAAGTGTCAAGTGGGCGAGTGCCAAAGAATGCATTTGTTATACCTCTTCCACACACTAAAATCTTCTAAAACTCCGGCCACATCGAGTTCACATGACTCTCGGTGTTCGTCACCTACCCCGGGGTTCTAGAAGATGTCAGGAAGTTAAAGGCTGAAACATCTAAGGACAGAACCCACTCTTCCTCTGAAGATCGTCATCTGCCTCGCTCCACCTGAGGAGTTTCAAAAAGTCTCCAATTTTTCAGAAACTGGAGAAAAAACAAACGAGAGCTAAGGTCGCCATAATTAATATGCCAATCTGGATCATATTCACTTTTGACGTCATATTATAGAATGGCATGTGCTATAACTTTCTATCTGGCTTACAACTTTGTATCGAATATTATTAGTTTCCTTTGGACATAAAAAAAAAAAAAAGAAAAATCAATGATAAAGAAGGGTAAAACGCAAAATGGTTTTGTATGTCTCCTGTAAAATTTTGTTGTTATTGTTGTTTTTGTCTTATACGGCGTTTTTGCGTAGCACAGCAGTATGTATGGCTTTGCGCCTATGTCACACTCTTAAGCATAGAGCCGAGACGACGACCTTTCAGTCTATCTGCCTGTCTGAGTGACTGTACGCGTGCTGGGTGAGTGTATGATGTGTGTCGGTGTGTGTGTTTGTGAGTGGGCGTCGGTGCTGGCGTCACCCAGCCGTCACTACAGTGTAATGCTTACATGATGAAGCTGTCGTGGGAAAAAAGCTGTCCCCGTCCGTCTACCTGTGTATTTGCATTGTCTACGTGTCAAATCTGTAAGTATGTGCAAACATGCGGGCGTGTATGCGTGTGCGCGCGCGCGTTTGTGTGTTTGACCACACAGATCGTGAAAAGTAACACCAAAAAAGGCTATCTGATGCCCGTGTGAATCCGTATATTCAGCTTTAACGAAAACTAGATAGTAGCTCAAGTAACTGTGTCTACTTGTCACTGTCAAATAAAAAGGTCTAAATCGTACTGTTACGCACATAATGTAACTTGGTACATACAGAATTTGCATAGATTTAACCACAATAAAAGCTATGCGACAGGCAGAGGCGTTGGGTGTCGGTATATAGAACTGTGCGTATGCGTTTTGTCAACTCAACACACGATAGTCTCACAGAAGCGGTGTGAGGTTTATGTGCGAGTGCGAGTGAGTGAATGTACAGGCATATTACGAGTATGCAGGATCAGAAACACATTTAAATGATTATGATGTCCGCGCATAATTATTTACTCTTCAATTAAGGTCAGAGAGAGAAAAAGAGAGACAGTGAAAGGGGAGAGAGAGAGAGAGAGAGAGAGAGAGAGAGAGAGAGAGAGAGAGAGAGAGAGAGAGAGAGAGACAGACAGACAGACAGACAGACAGACAGACAAACAGAGACAGAAGGAGAGATACAACATACAGATGGAAAAGACAGAGGGAATAAGACAGCAAAACAAAAGATAGAAAGGTAATGTGAGAGAGAGAGAGAGAGAGAGAGAGAGAGAGAGAGAGAGAGAGAGAGAGAGAGAGAGAGAGAGAGAGAGAGAGAGAGAGGAGGCGGAAGGGTGCATGTTGGTGCTAGAGCTCACAGCGTAAAATATTAATTATGTTGATTAACCATAATGAACACACGACCCTGGGCACAGTTCTCTGCATACACATACATTCTGCCTCTCAGCACATCGCCAGCACGAAAGAGAGAGAGAGAGAAAGAGAGAGACAGAACTACTAGTTAATGAAGAGCTGATGAAGAACACGACTGTGTGCAAAGCTGGGGCAGAGGGTTTGGGTTCGGTGGGCGTGTTTCGTTACACAGCAACAGAGCACACCTGACACTACCAGTTGGTTGTGTGTTGGAATCCTGAACCCATGAAGTACACAGTCAGGGGCGTGCCTACAGCTCACGTCGAGACCTGAGGCCATGTATACGGCAGTAACCAAGAAAAACTACTGTGGTCAAAGAAAAGCAATTATTATATCGAGTTATGCTAGTGTATTTGCCCTCTAAAAGTCTCTCCAATACAAGGGAAATCCTTTTGTGTCCTTAGAAAGAGTTCAGTTTTAAAGTGCCCGTTGAAAGGGATGGTTTAGGGGGTGGGGAGTAGGGGAGGGGAATGAAAGGAATTTGACTTTGGCTCATGGAACGCCAGCTTGAGAAAACTTTAAAAGCTATCACTGCGCCCTATCCACTCTGTGGATGGGGAGAGAGAATGCGAGAGAAAAAGAAAATTCCCCGATGGCCACAGGAAAAAAAATGAAGACGTGGTGTAGAGGGACAGAGACAGTGAGAGAAAGAGAAACAGAGAGAGAGAGAGAGAGAGAGAGAGAGAACAAGAAGTACACGTAAACGAGGTAAACTCCACACCAAAAGTGATAATTGCCAGATCTTAGTGAGCACGCAAAAGTCAGGGCCAACATCATCCTTGAAAAGCAGCAACGGAAGGAGAAAAGGAACAAGAATTTAGGCTGTGGGGCGGGGCGGAAAGAAAATGTGGGGGGGGGGGGGGTGGCGTGATTGACAAACCTGAGTTTTCAGTCTGAGATAGGAGAAAGCACGTCAGCACGATAACGGCCATATTGTTGTCCTGGGAAGATGCAAGAAGATAGGCGGAATATAGCAGAGTGACAGGGATAGAAGGAAGGAAGGAAAGAAGGAGGGAGCGAGTTAGTGTGAGAGAGAGAGAGAGAGAGAGAGACAGAGAGAGACAGAGAGAGACAGAGGAGGGGGGGAGGGGGGGGGGGAGGGAGAGAGAGAGAGAGAGAGAGAGAGAGAGAGAGGGCGAGAGAGCGCAAACGCTGAATCTATTTAACACAAGGTTAATCGGAGAGATCTCTCTCAAACCCATTCGTTTTTATTCGTTTTCTTTTTTTACACTTTCTTTCTTTATATTCAACACAAGCTTAGTGAGAGAGATCTCTCTTAAACCCATTTGTCTTCTTACTCTTTCTTCTTTCTTTCTAGATCTCTCCCTCTCTCCTTCTGTGTGTATGTGTGTGTGTGTCTTTCTCTCTCTCTCTCTGGCTCGCTCTCTGTCTCTCTGCTAGGACCAAGGAGCTTATAATACAAAGCTCCTTGGATAGGACAAAGACACATCACCACAAGCGCCACTCAACTACCCGCGTGATATACGCCAAGTCGGGTGGGTGCAGGGCGGGGCAGGGGGAGG